>JBAMBJ010000944.1:0-85146 GCA_037043495.1 Drosophila recens | reverse complement strand
CGGTTGAGGTTGTTGGTAACTCTCTAAGCTCTCCAGAGCTTACTGACGATGAAGCTTCCACCGATGTAGGAGGCTGCTCCATTTCAAATCCAGAGCTTATTGTCGATGAAGCTTCCACCAACGTGTGAGTCTGCTCCATTTCATTAGTAGTGGGAGTTTTCCTGCTCGAGGCATTCTTCTTGGTCGCCTCCATCATTACTTGGAAAGCATTCATCGGTCCGGTGCACTTGCTATAGTGCAAGGCAAAGGAGTCAACACCTTCAAAGGCACGTTTGCACAGATCACAAACAATTTAAGTGAATGGACAACTTAGCAGGTTGAGTTCAAATTATGAACTGACTTTATTTCTTAAAATCTTAGTCTTAGGTAACTAACATGAAAATCTTAATGTCTAACTCCTTCCAGTCATTGGAAGGACGCCTCGATAGCTCGGTTTGCATGTGCTGTATACATATGCCTATCTTCCTTTCCAGCCGTTCTCATGGTTCTAAAAATAGTTTTACGATAATGCACTACAAGTGCATTTTGTGTTACGTTTTTGTGTGTTTTTTACATTTGTTCGTTTAGGTAAAATTTCAGTGTCGCGCCACTCGATCGGTGTTTTAGGGATACATTTTTTTTAAATGCCTTAGTGTTCATGCTTGAGCAAACAGATATATTTAATTCTTTTAAGTTGTGCAAATTTATCCCACGAAGAAGCTTGTCAGTAAGTTTATGGCATTTCTCCAGATTTAGCACTTGCAGCTTAGGACAACCAGATACAAGTTTAAGCACACCCTCGTCAGTGATCTTTGTGTTTACAGATATATTTAATTCTTTTAAGTTGTGCAAATTCATCCCACGAAGAAGCTTGTCAGTAAGTTTATCGAATTCCTTCAGATGTAGCACTTCCACCTTGGGACGAGACTGTATCAGTTGACACACACCCTCGTCAGTGATGTTTAAATTAGTATGTATTTCGAACTGTCTCAAGTCTTGCAAATCAAGAAGTCCTTCTAGTCCGCGATTGGTGATCTGCCGGCCGACATCGAAAATCAGGGTATGCTGTGCGGTCAGTTTCCCTATTTCTGCAAGAAGGTCGTCTTTGATACCGTCCCACGAATCTATTTCAAAATGCTCCAACTGCTTTGATTTATGCTCCACTAGCCATAAAAATAGTTTTGGAGATATCACTTCTGCAGAAGGGATTTTTAAAATTAGCTTTTAAAGGCGTGGCAGCCTTGCCATGTACTTGTATTCATCAAGTCTGTTTTCGTCATAATTAAATGAGAGGATCTCCAACGATGGACATTCGGTATCAGGGCTTTTTTTTCGTATGTCATTTCCATTATGGCCGCTCAGCGGTGGACGATCTTCGATTGTTTTTCGACGTGAACTATCGATTTATCGTGAGCTGAGCGGAACAAGGTAGCGGCGCTATGCTCATGGTGCAAAAGAACTACTTTTAGTTTCTTCGATAAATTAAATGTATTCCATCGTGGGAATAATTATTATAAAAAAAAATGAGATTTCTCCTGCACCTTCACAGGCTTAAGGTAAAATCATTTATGTACAATTCTTTAAGCAGACGTAGTCCGCTTAACAATTCTTTCACAAATTCCGACTTCAATCCATCACAGCGAATCAGTGCCAGCCACTCAATAGAATCAGGTAAGAAACTAAAATTCTGTCCAATCAACTCAAAATTTTCGAAAAGATCCAGTTTCTTCAACTGTCTCAAATGCTGAATCGCTTGCAGATGCTCATCAGCGAGATGTTCTCCAGTTTAGTCCAGATCTGTAAGATTGTTCATGTTTTTGAACAATTTAACTGAGTGGAAAAACTGAGCGGGAAAAAATATGCAAGTGAATATGTATGTGTATGTGTATGCGTATACAAAGCAATCACAGCTGGAACCAGTACGCGACAAGCCTGCTCATCTAGTTCATACGGCAGCTGTGCCGATAGCTAATATCGAAGACACGGATTGGGCTGCGGCTGAATCCGACAGACTCCTTACATTGAAAAGAATGACTGAGCTAGTTGTCCTCGTCGTTATTTTGGAGATCCGTCCGAGCTCAAGCAGATTCAGTGTTGGTAGCTGTACTCCTTCTGGCATATTCAGGACAATTCTTTGGATTTGCTTCTGAAATTGTGTTGTTGGAAGCAAACTATCCGAGAAATTCCCATTTGTATTCCAAAAATTGTTAATGATGTCTCGCTTCAAACGCTCGAAAGCGTCCATGGCCATTGACAGTGTTTCGTATGAATCCACAAATACTTCATGGTCAACCGCTGTATTATGGGCGTTCTTCATTGATTACATTGCTGTGTTTATTATGTTGAAGTTAACCCAAATGACTTCATTTTGTTTTTTCATCACTTGGACGGTTGCATCCTGGACCGAGGACTGGTTTCGTAGCAGGTCGAGAAAGTACTCCTCATTTTGTCTACTTTGTTCGACTTTTTGCAGGAGTTCATCGGCGTGGTTTTCATCCATGAGCCCGAACACAGCATGGTAGATCGCTCCAAAGGCCTTCAGTGGTGTCTTGATACACGTTGTGTCTTCCTTGCCTGAGTTTGCTTGATGATGTCGTCGTGTTGTTGCAGCCTTGTTGCCTTGTTGATCAGTAGCGACATCATGTTGTCGATATGCGGATCGTTCTTAAACCTCGCTTTTATGGTCAGTAGCGAAGCCCACAATTCCTCCACTCGATGCTTAAACGCCCCGTAGTCCTCTAGATCTGCATGTATGATGACATTCCACGCCGTTCTTGATGGCCCCACAATGCCCTGCTCTTCATAAAATATTCCTGCCCTATTATATGTTTGATTTATTTGTAATACAAAGAAATGTTAATACACATAGTAGCATATTTTTATTTTTAATCTTATTTCTTAAATTAGGTTTCCTTGTGGGGACATTTTGATTCTTTGCTTCTTCTGTTTCGTTTACTTTAGTTTTTATTATTTGTTCACAATAATTACTTTATTCTTCGTTTTCGGTAGGAAAAGGACAAACATTGTGTGTGGATCTCATCACCACTCCATTGCTGGTTCTTACTTCCACCATTCTACAAAGTCCATCTTTACCAATAATGGGCTTGGTAGCCCTGCCCCTCCTCCAACTCGTTTAAGCCAGATTTTCCTCTTTTAATAGGACGAGGGTACCGGGTTTTATATTCATTTTAGGGCTAGTCCATTTGTGTCTGTTTTACAGCTCGGAACACACCTTCCTACAAGTTTTAAAGGAATGGTCCTTGCTTAGACACCGGCCGCACAACTTATTTTACTTTTCTAAGTCCCACCTTTCTTTAATATCCAAAGCCCTAAACTTAAAACATTTAGCCAGAGGATGAGAAGTTCTGCATGTCATTATGCATGAGGGAAAATTTTCCGCTTGCTTCTAAAGCGCAATATTCGTGCTCTAGGAATTTTAGCAAGGGATCTAAAGACTGAATATCTTTAGAACTGTCCAAAGATCTTTCGTATTTTGACCTTAATTGGTCGTTCAACTTGCGGACAAATAAGAAATTCTAGAAGCTCTGCAGAATTTTTTCTGTTCCAAGCCCTAAGGCTTTAATTACTTGAATATTTTCTTGGATAAGTGTCCAAGTGTCTCCTGCATTGGGATAAACTGCATTGGGATAAACTGTAGTGAATTGCTTCACAAAATGTTCAAGCATTTTTGCAACTAAATTCAAACTTGAGTGATATTTTCTGTCTACCAATAACCTATATGCGCAGGTAAAAAGTAAAAAGTGTATATAGCACTCTTCTGAAACGATATTTTTTAAAATAAGTAGGCCAGTATACAGGACAAACTGACGAAATTCAATGGCTTTCCATCTAGGAAATTCATCCAAGGATCTTGGTTTTCTGCCAAATTCAAGGGGCACAAACGGTTTAAGTTCTATTAACTTTTCGGACAATAACTTAACTTAAATCCTAACGTTCTACTCTCAATAATAAATTTAGGCATTTTTTTGCAAACTCCTAGGTCCAGCAAGTGCATGGAATCTAGCGGAAAACCAGTAATCATGTCGAAGTCTAACTCTTCTATGCACAATGAGTTTTCCTTAAAAAATGACAAATGATGATTTAGGTAAACCCTATTTCTAAATTCATTGTCTGTCATTATTGTACCTACACTTTCGGAAAAGGTTGTCACATTGTTGACCCTTTTCCCTACCTGAGTGCACTTCATACAACCATTTAAAGCATTTGTCCCTAGTGTTCCACACATGAAAGCCCGTGCAGGAGCATCGCAAATAAATGCGTTGAGTTTGAGTTTAATCTCTTTACTACCTATATGGAATGGGTTTTTAACTAATTCCTTAATTTCCACTAAAAAGTCGTGCAGGTATTGGTTAACATTAGAGGGGTTTGAGGTACCTGAATATGAACCTATTAGAAACATTTCTGAATCTTTTAGATTTTTAAAGTATCCTAAAATTGGCCAAACACACATCTGAGAACTTTTGAAAAGTGGCAACCCATCAACATTAACATTTAATATTAATTCAGATCCAGTGAATTAAACTCAGATATGGCTTTATTCCGGTATGAGTGTATTGCCCTGGATTCACTGTTCTAATTGTTGCTTTTTTGTTGTTTTCTTTTAATAACCCTTTAGCAGAAATAGGAACATTTATGTTTTCTGACCTTAAAATCTTAAGTAAACTTTGTAATTGACTTCTTGTCACATTACACTGCCTGTACCAATTTGCTAACTTTTGGTGTAACGTAGGTGTTGCATCACTTCGTCATCACTTATGTAATCACTACCTACTTCATAATTATTTTTGTCGGAACTTACATCTATTTGTTCTAGTTTGGTAGTTGTAGTGGGCTGAGGTGTGGTTGGGGCCACTTCGTCATCAGCATAGGTGGTTGATAAAGTTGTTGTTGACGTGGTGATTACAGTACTATCCTCCCTCCCTCTCCATTGCTTTTGATAGTTGATGCTGTTGTAGTGCTGCTGGTAGGCATAACCATCACTTCGTCATTATTCACTATTTTATTTTCATTTCCGATTGTTGGTGTTGTTGATGTTGTTGGTGTTGTTGTTGTAGATGTCGGAGTTTTTGCAGCTTCTTCGTTGCCACCGTTGTTGATAATCAATATTTCATCTTCGTATTCATCAAAGACAGGTTTCAGCGTGGTAGTCGAAGTCGTTGAAGATGGTGTTGTTGCTGTTGTTGATGTTGCAACTAGTTGTGGCACTACGTCCAAATTAGCAAAGTCTGCCTCAAAACAGACTTGTATTTTTAAAAAGCCTGAATGATAAAGTCAACTCAATGAACTCATCATTCGGCAGTTTAAATGGAATTATTTCAATTACGGAATCGTTATACCCAATCGTTCGTTCGACTGGCGCGGATTTAATAGTGCATATGATAGAAAATATTATAACACAACTTTTCAGAGAGAGCAACATTTTCTTTTTGGTTTGAACTGCTTCCACCAACTGATAGAAATTAAGCTCCCACATTT
Organism: Drosophila recens; assembly: GCA_037043495.1. Taxonomy (NCBI): domain Eukaryota; kingdom Metazoa; phylum Arthropoda; class Insecta; order Diptera; family Drosophilidae; genus Drosophila; species Drosophila recens. Next base: position 79,671 of record JBAMBJ010000944.1, on the reverse strand, counting down.
ATAGCTTCTGTAGCATACATTCTAAGGTTCATTTTTTCTTAGGTACAACCCAAAACCAGTTAAATAATTTTATTCAAAAACAATTAGCTTATAACAATTTATCACATTTTTATTAATAACTTATAAAAAAACTCCCCCTAACACCTGAGGACCCTTTATGCAAATTAGAATCACTAATCCCCCCTCCCCCTCCCACACACCCCTTGAAATAATTTTATTGAAAAACAATTATAAATTTTCTTTTCGTTGTCATTGATAGAAACTTTTCTTAAAACCCGTGTCTAATCACATCATCACACCCTACACTACACCTGTGCATATCCCGTGATATGTTGCTGCTAAATCATTTCCGAATATATTCATGCTATGAAAATTATTCATGGCATTGAGCTGTCTGAGCCCTGGAGAATTTTGCTTTGAATGATAGTCTGAAACTAATCTTATAGATCGCCTTTTTTCAACATTTTCCATTGTTTTGCCATAAACGGCACTATACATTAATTTGAAAAAGTTTTTCTGAAATTCGTTGGTGGCTTTCTTTCTATGCATATTATTTAGATTAATATAGGGCTCAAGCCAACGTCGCTGAGTAAAAGCAAGTACTCTATGGACTTTTTTGATTTTTAAACCTTGATTTAAACATAATTGAAGTTGTTTCAAATGAATAATATAATTCGTTTTAGGATTTAAGTCAGCTAATAATTTTATTTGTTTACCCCCAGATGGAATTTTATTTTGGGGGCAAAATGGTAGACAATTATGTTGATTATGGATAGAAACTGGATATTCTAGGTCTACCTCTAGGATATCATATAGACAGCTTATCTATTTCCTCTTGGAATAAAAATTTGAAATTTGATTAGGGCAATGTTTGACACATAGCTCACCCATATAAATTATTAGCATCTATATATGAAAGATAGTCAGTTTCGAACTGCGGATTAAAATTTTTTAAATATTTATTATAAGCCTCTGAAATTCGCTGGCTGCATTGGGTTAACCCTCCCCTAACAGCTAGTTTAAGAAAGTTATATATATCAGAATTACTTATTAATTCCAACTTAACTTTCGTATATTTCAACATAGCATCCCATGAAATTGCGGGAGCAGTGACATAATTGATGGGATCGAGTTTATAGATTTCATGACAGATATTTCTAAAGTTTTCAAATACGTCTGCCAGTATGACTACATCACTTTCCAAATAGAGTTTTAAATAATCGGATAGTGATTGACAATTAAAGCTTTCTCAAACTTGCAGAGCAAACTCATAGTTAGCATTCCTCATCGTTAAGTGAGTTAAAAAAAAGATGTCTAGATGGTAGCTGTTTTCACTAAGTTTAGAAAAACTATTCAGATAGTCAGATAGTCAGACCATCAAACTTTCTTTTTAAAAGTTTGAAATCTTCGTCATTTAAGTAACTGGATAGTTTTTCTAAGCTTGAATTTAAAAATCTATTTGAATCTATAAATTGTATATTATAAAAATATTTTTTATCTATCGTTACTTTTTTTGTTATTAAAATATATAGTTCCTTATTACAAGGAATTATGCTTAGATCGCCACCCAACTCTGTGATGAACAAACGAACATCATATTTCTTTCTTTAAAATAAGATTGGCATTCGGAACAGTAAGATAAAATATTGGTTATACCCACAACAAATAGCTTTTTCCTCAGTGCCGAATGCGAAGAATTATACTCAGATATCTTCGTAGCTCTGTGATCCATTCATAAATGATAAACAGAACTCAATTTGTTTTAATTGTTATAATTAATTTGAATATTAGTTGTTATACCTGTTTAGCTTTAATGAAATGAAATATGTTAAAAGAAACGATAGTTTCGCCCATCTCTAACAAATTTAGTAAATAGACATTCATACATATTAACATAACTGCGATCGAGTGACTCTCAGCGTCCGCTATTATATGATGATGATGATGACGATGAACAAAGCGAGAGTCATGGAGAGCGGGAGAGCCCATAACAGCTCGAGCGAAGAAAAACGTGAGCGAGCCTCAGTGCACGTTAACAAAAACAAGAAGAGAGAGCGAACATTAGTCCAAGCAGGTGACTGCAAGAGCCGACACAAGGAACGACACACACAAACACACACAGGCTGAAATACGAAATCTGCGAGTTGGCTTCGCGCAGCAACCACACAACAGTAGAAAGAGAGCGCTTACTGTAACCGAAGCCAAAGTATGATAATGCAGCGACCGAAAGCCAAACGAAAAATTAGTCGTCCAGGAAGAGCTTTGCAGAGCAGACGCAGTGGCAGTTCGTGGATCAAACAACGGAACATGTCAACTGGCTGCATCCGCCACGCAAATCAACAATGTCACGTATAACAAATTAAGTTAAGAGAAAAAAGTTTTTTGTACCGATTTAATGCGACTTTGGTGCACAGTATACTGAGGACACCAGACACATGAACCGTGCTCCAAAATTGGACGGACTAAAGATATATAAAGAGTCTTAGCTATATAGGGGTCATCGAATTCCTTCGACCACCTCTTTATAAAACCCAGAACTGACATACACTAGCCAGAAAAACTATGCGTACACCCTTATTTTTGCTTTATCAGCTATGTTAGTGAAGTTATCACAGTAAAAAATATATTTGGAAAGGTCGTTCAAATTTCGTTTAAATGATGCAAAAATATTCTTAACCCATTAAGTACCTATTGAATATTTTGAGTTAAGAAAAAAGTCAATTTTTCAACTTTTTTCCTCGATTTTTTCCAAAACATGTTGGGATGCAACAAAATTCTTGAAACAATTCTAGGAATGATTGCAAAAAAAAATTTTCAAAAATATTTTTGTTAGTATTTTTTAAAATTGTTTGAAAATCCTAAAAATGACCATTTTAACCCATTTTCCCTCATTTTCATGCAAAAAGTGCCTTTTTTGCAGTTTTCAAACAATTTTAAAAAATACTAACAAAAATATTTTTGAAAATTTTTTTTTGCAATCATTCCTAACATATCTATAAGCACCAATATTTTAAAATTAACAAAGTCTGCAGGGCAACATTGAACAAAAAACGAATGCTAAGACACACATAACAAAACGAACAATTAGATTACACAAACCACTTCTACACATTTAATAGGAAAAATTCGACTTACAGAAGTACGGGTCAATATATTTGTTCAAGTTAAGGAGAAAAATATATAATTAAAAAATTATTTTTTTAATTTTATTAATTTTTTTAAATTAGTAAGGAATTCTTAAGGAATTTTGTTGAAAAATCATTAGGGAATCATTGGGGAATTTTCCGCAAAACTCATAATAAACTGTGGCAAACTAATAATAAACTGTTAGACCACATATTTGGGCAAGCGTACAGGTACACGTGGTCACCACGACAATTCAATTAAAGTTGCCAGTTGCAAATTGGCTGAAGATCTTGGCGCTATGCTCAACACCAAAGAATTGGCCGATTTCGCAATCGTCACAGCCGACGGACAAAAGATTCCAGTACGCAAGAACATATTATCAGGTGAGAATATAGGATCAGGTATACAAAACATGAGATAATTGTTGTTTTCTTTGTTTGCAGAACGAAGCAAAGTCTTTGCGGCCATGTTCAAGCACCAAAAGTTTCGATGTTGTCTCGGAGCTGATTCGGTTTATGTACTCGCGGGAAGCCCCAACATGAACTTGGAGATGAGTGCCGAACTTCTGGCGGCAGCTGACAAATACGGGCTGGACAGACTGAAGGCGATTTGTGCCAAATTGATGAGCGATAATCTCAGCATAGAAAATGCACATGCAGTGCTAAAGTCAGCCGAGCTTCACAACTTGCCAGATCTTAAGATCAAGGCAATTCAATTAATTCAAACTAATATTCAAAAGGAACCTGGCGGATGAAAGTACGACGATTTTCTTAAAGTTCTCATGGAACAAAAGCTTCAGGAATTAAAACTGAATGACTCCGCCATCGAGCAACCAAAAAATGTTATTGTTGCTGCTTCATATGTACACATATGAGTGTAGATTAAATGTTTATTGACCGTGAATTTGAAATTGATTAATGTTCGTTGCGGTGTTTGTTGATTTAATTGTGTTTATATATGTTTGGTTTTATTTTGACTTTTGTTTCTGGTTTGTTTGTTGCTGCGTTAACTTTGCGATTTTTATTTGTTACTGTTGCCAACCTGTGGCTGCTTGAGATATTGCTGTTGTGGAGGCACTTGGCCACTTCGAGGCACTTGGGTGCGATTCGGTAGCGAAACGTGGATTTATTTAATTGGACTCAACAAGGTTAGGTTCACTACGACCCTTTGGAGTGATATACGTCCGCTCTCGACCGATATCATTTTCAGACTCCCTTTGCATTTCTGGCAGCAACGTGGTTCTTGAAAATTGTTTCTATTTTCCTTATTCAAATTTTTAAAACACCGTTGCTGCCAGTGTATTTTGCCGTCTCGCTCTGATATTCTCTCTCTAGATAAAAATCTAGGGTCACCACCTCCTAGCAATCTTTGCCCGCCTATGTCTATCGATATTAACTAATTTAAACAAATAAATATATCGGCTGTGCCGATGATACAATAAATATACAAAAAACATAAGGCTGGCACAAACGATAAAACTTGTACATAACAAAACAACTCCTCGCCTGCCTCATAGACGCACGCATCTCAGTCTGAATCTCAGGACAGGACTCACATGCTCAACAATAACAACACTACTAATGCACTCTGCAGGGGACAAAGTACAAAAATTAAGAGCTAGATGCACAACAATAACAATAGGAATTTAAGTTACATTACCACCGTGTGGTAATAAAAACAAAGTTTAAACGGAGCGCAAAAAAAATAAAACGACTGCCTGCTACAAAGAGAGAGGTCAAATTTTTTTCACTAGAATTATTGTTAATTTAAAACTATAAGTATTATTCGTGCCTATGTTAGACATATCACTAATAATATATATAATATACACTATATCACTAATAGTGTCTTTGTTAGACATATCATAAGTTTAAGACGCTGCCCCCGAGCGGCCTCACCAGAGTGCAGATGTGAAGACCCTCGACGACCTTCAGGAGATCCGCGTTGGCCCTGGAAGCCACTGTCGCCGTGCAGACTGTGTCCTCGCCGACATGTAATGCCAGCTGGAGTTGGGCCGCTAAGGAGGCGCTGATGGAGCTGACTGCCGCGCATGGGTCAAACAACGCCTGCAACACAAACGACCTCTCTCCCGCGTGGAGGCGAACGACAGCCGTGGGGAGCACGTTCGTGCTCTTGTGCTGGAGCAGCGATACAAGCGTCGGCGGTGGGCCGGTTGCCTGTTTTGGATGCGTCGATGGAGTCGGAGAGTGAGATCGGGGTGTGGAGGACCGTGCGGCCAGAGAGTTGGAGCAGTATTTATTGATTAATACTGCCCGTAGACGCTTCTCCGCGCTCAAACGCAGGAACCTGTTGCACTTCCGCAACGGATGAATGCCCCGGCAGACTCGGCAGCGGAAGGATATAGTTCCTCGAGAACGTCTGCCATCCTGCGCGTTCGCTGTGCGTGGTGCCATTCTAAATCTGTTGCGTATTGGAATATAGGAGATTATGATAAAAAGAAATAAACATATGGAAAATTATGACTACTCTATGACTATGCAATTTTGGGAGGATGTAGTGGAGGAAACGCGTCAGCATTTAGCACTGACTTGGAGCGGATGCGTCAGTGGGAAGGAGTAGCAACTTGACAATAGGTCTTTTCAGGAGTCCCTGTGCAGTCTGGACGTCAACTACACGCACCCTATTGTCGGAACCGGGGTAAGTGGTGACTATTCTTCCGAGTCGCCACTCGTTGGACGGTAGGTTGTCATCCTTCACGGTGACTTTATCGCCAACCTGGAGATCCTTTCTGGGTTTCCATATCTTCTATTTGATCGCTGAGTTGAGAAACACATCGCTCATAAACAGCGTAGCAGTGCGCATACTTTGCTTGCATGGCTGTCAAGTCATTGGAATTGGAGGGGTCTTCTCTCAGAGGCCTGGAGCAGAGCTCATACTCCTTCTCAATGATCGCCCAAATATTCTGGACCTGGTCGCGTCAGATCCTCGGGGAAGATAAAGTCGGAGCAGTCTGAGAAGAACCGGCAAGAATAGCCTCGAATTGGCTGAGCCGGTCAGTGGCAGCAATGAAATCATTTTCTTTTCGCTTGCAGTCATAAAAAATAATATTATTATATTTGATAAATTTTGAACTAGAAAAATTATTTGAGTCTATGTTTGACGTATCACTAATTCTATTACCAATTGATCAATTCTGTACTATATAGAAATAATATTAGTGTGTATGTTTGACATATCACTAATAATATTACTATTTTTGAACTAGAAATAATAATAATCTCTATATTTGAAATATCACTTATATTATTAATTCAAAGAATTTGACTTACTCTGACTTGTGCAGTCAGCAGATTTATCTTCTGCACTTCCATGATTTTCTTTTAAGCGTTTATCTTAAATCTGATAAAAATAAATAATTTTATAATACATATTGGGCTTGTGTAATAAGTATTGTTACGACTCGGCTTTTTTCCGTGGGGCAACGCCGGCTAGCTTGGTCACCTCAGGGGAGGTGTTAACCAATTGCCCGCCGAGCCGCGCCATCGCAATCATAGACTCAATCTCTCAACGATTACAAAACTGAGCACGACACAAACATCGCACAAAACATCAAAAATATCGGACACACATATCGGCGGCTTCGCTATTATTCCGCAGCGGACCCACCGGACACACATATCGGCGGCTTCGCTATTATACCGCAGCGGACCCACCGGCAATAATAATAATTCCTTACTCGCACCTTGTTTTCATTTTAATTTCCTTAATATATATTATAATTAAGCCCTTGCATATTTAATTAAACATTTTTGTAAATAAATGTATTTTATTTTATTATCCCTGATTCGTTGGATTTTCATTTAATGGTCTGTATTAAATATAATATTTATAATTTTTTTTTAATTTAATGTCATATTTTTAAATTAATTGTTGTGTCGGCTGCTTTTAGCCTGACAATAAATAAATAAATAGTATTATTTTTGGTGTCCCCTTTCTTTGAATATATGTATGTACGCTACACGTACGTATACGCTACAGGGGCCTAATAAAACCTGCAGAGCTCAGTGGGAAATTATATAGGGACCTGTGGGGAAGAATATATGTATCCCATAAAAAACCCTCTTTACGAGGTAAAAGCCTAGTGGCGAAAACATTTTCATGCCCCAAAATTTCTGATATCCAATTTTTTGACTAATAATATTAAGTTTTACATTAGCGGTTTTAGCGGCTTTTAGCGATTTCCCGCTAAACTAGCGATTTTTCGAAAAAGTCGTAGAACAAACGTTTTTAGATTTTTGAGCAGGAACAAGTCCTCATTCAAACTTTTAAGCTCAATCAACGATTTAATCCAAACAAACAAACTGACTGCTATGACACTTTGTTGCTGCTGCCCTATTCCAATTCAAAGTAAAACGTATATATTCAATTAATAGATTATATCTTCCAAACCTATCGGTATTTAAAAAAATAAAAGGTGTGAAAAGGACAGCTTTAGAAAAGATAGACCTTGAGAATTATAAAAAATGTTTAACAACTGGTGAATCAGAATATGGAAAATGGTATTGTTTAGATCAATAGGTTACACAATAAATAATTATCAAACCACTAAGAAAGTTCTTGATAGTAAAGATGATAAGCGTTTCATTGAGAGCAATCAACATTCCACATTATCATATTTCCATCATAAATTAATAGAAAGAGAGCTTTTAACAAATATAAAATTTTTAGAGGATGAATCATTTACTTGGGGAAGACAGGTAGGTGAGTTGGAAAGCAATTTAACTCACTCCATACAAAAGAATACCTTGCTCAAATCATTAAAAACTAAAATTGAAAATGTTGAAAAAACTTTATTTTATGCAACCCTTGAGCTTGAGATGTTCTATAATGATCATCACCAACCAACACAATCATAGAAATAACAAGATTTTTAAAAAAGTTTTATTGGAACAAATATATTTATTTTTAATATAAAATGGTTGTAAAATTTGTTTATAAGTTATTAATATAATTGTTATAAATAAAATTACATAAAAATGTTATATAAAGTTTTAAAAATCGGATACAAATAAGAAATGTTAATAAAGTTTTTTTTTTTAATTTTTAAGTAGAAACCAAAACGTGTTTAAATGTGTTTATGTGTGGATCCCTATTGGAAAAATGTTTTGGGCTTTGCAATGTTTTTAGTTTTGAAAAAGTTTTTGGTCTTTGCAGTGTTTTTAGTTTTGAAAAATCATTTTCTAGATGTTCCACATTTATGTTATTATCATAATTTTGTTTATTTTTAATAAGTTCATCCTTATCCTCATCAGCATCATCATCATATTCATTGGAATGATCATTTTTATGCATCTTATCTGCCTTCTCTAGAATCCTTATCAAGTTCTCTACTGCTGCGGTCAATTCTGGATCTTCATTGGAATCAGGTGGCAACAAATTTGATGGAATTATCTGTTTGAAATCCTTAAGTTGCAACATTGGCTCTTCGAAGTAAAATTCTTCGTCTTTTTTCACTTTACGTGGTGGTGGTATAATAATATTACATGGAATAATCTGTTTATAATCACTCAGTTTGTCTGAAACAAAGAATAAATAAATAAAAAAATTATTTTAATTGAAAATAAATTTAAAGTAATGAGTAGCAACTTACCACTAATACCAAAATTGTTCTCAATATCTCCAAGCTCTCCATCTTTACTAAAATGATCAGTCTGTAAATAAAAGTTTGTTTTGTTTGTTTTTTGTTTTTATTTTGTTTTTATTTGTTTAAAAAGAAACAATTATTACATTTTTTTTTTTAAATTTATTACATTTTACATTTTTTGTTCCTTATATAAATATAAATGTACTCCAAAATCTTGTTTATTAATGCGATCATTTACAACTGAAGTCAAAAGAAAAAAGTCAGCAAGTTCAACACCTTCAACATAATCATTATCGCGTGGTTGATGATGTGTCACAAATTCAGAAACTTGATCTGCCTGCATACCAAATACTTTAATATTGGAGGGATATTTTTGACTTGCCTTATTTTTTTTATTTCTAGATCTTTGATTATCATTCCAAGTCACTGGATGATCTAGGAAATATTCACTCATTTCAGTACATGTTATATCAGCTGCTCCCCTATGTCTTGTAATGAACTGATATTTTTTAAATAATACATAGTGACATTGAATTCCAATGTTTAACTGATTCCTTTGAACTACAAAATATTTATCAAAACCACTTCTACTTGTTACTAAATGGCCACCAACCGCAAACTCTCTTTGAGCTAATTCCCTTTGAAAATCTTCAATAACTTTTTTTTTGCCGTTCCCCAAAATTCCCTTTTTAATGTTTTCTTAGTTTTCTTAGTAGATTCGTCATCACTTATGTAATCACTACCTACTTCATAAATATTTTTGTCGGAACTTACATCTATTTGTTCTAGTTTGGTAGTTGTAGTGGGCTGAGGTGTGGTTGGGGCCACTTCGTCATCAGCATAGGTGGTTGATAAAGTTGTTGTTGATGTGGTGATTACAGTACTATCCTCTCTTTCTCCATTGCTTTTGATAGTTGATGCTATTGTAGTGCTGCTGGTAGGCATAACCATCACTTCGTCATTATTCACTATTTTATTTTCATTTTCCATTGTTGGTGTTGTTGATGTTGTTGGTGTTGTTGTTGTAGATGTCGGAGTTTTTGCAGCTTCTTCGTTGCCACCGTTGTTGATAATCAACATTTCATCTTCGTATTCATCAAAGACAGGTTTCAGCGTGGTAGTCGAAGTCGTTGGAGATGGTGTTGTTGCTGTTGTTGATGTTGCAACTAAATAGTTGTGGCACTACGTCCAAATTAGCAAAGTCTGCCTCAAACAGACTTGTATTTTTAAAAAGCCTGAATGATAAAGTCAACTCAATGAACTCATCATTCGGCAGTGCACGTTAACAGAAACAAGAAGAGAGAGCGAACATTAGCCCAAGCAGGTGACTGCAAGAGCCGACACAAGGAACGAAACACACAAACACACACAGGCTGAAATACGAAATCTGCGAGTTGGCTTCGCGCAGCAACCACACAACAGTAGAAAGAGAGCGCTTACTGTAACCGAAGCCAAAGTATGATAATGCAGCGACCGAAAGCCAAACGAAAAATTAGTCGTCCAGGAAGAGCTTTGCAGAGCAGACGCAGTGGCAGTTCGTGGATCAAACAACGGAACATGCCAACTGGCTGCATCCGCCACGCAAAATCAACAAAGTCACGTATAACAAATTAAGTTAAGAGAAAAAAGTTTTTTGTACCGATTTAATGCGACTTTGGTGCACAGTATACTGAGGACACCAGACACATGAACCGTGCTCCAAAATTGGACGGACTAAAGATATATAAAGAGTCTTAGCTATATAGGGGTCATCGAATTCCTTCGACCACCTCTTTATAAAACCCAGAACTGACATAGCTTTATTGACAATCTTGGATATATGGTCGGAAAATTTAAGCTTGTGATCTAAGAGTATATCTAGATCATTAACAGCAGTAATCCTATCAAGTGGGCTGCCACACACGTTATTACGTTACATTTAGAGCAGTTTAGAAGATTCACACGACTCCATGACTAAAAAGAGTCAAGATCAAATTTTGATATTAACTAATAATCCCATAAAAAAACCTCTTTACGAGGTAAAAGTCTAGTGACGACAACATTTCATGACCTAAAATTTCTGATATCCAATTTTGTGACGAATAATATTAAGTTTTACACATACATTATTTTAAACAAAATTTTGGCACTCGGCACATTGCGCTAAAATGTCTCAATTCTTCATACCAAATAAAACTCACTGTTTTGCGCAGTGCCGAATTCTTTTACCTAAACTCATCATAAATCGCCCACAATTTGGGCCTTTTTTTTATTTCAGAACATTACAACTCTGGCCCCGGGTAAAGTTTCTTTCTTGTATCACGCTATTTCAATTCAATTGTATCTAAAAAAAAAGCCGGATTTTCAGATAGAAGATATCTGAAGCAGTTGAAAAACAGACAAATCTATTCGAAAAAATGCCAAATTAGCATAACTGATCTCCATACATTCACCGTTTAACGCAACTATGAGAAACCATATCCTAAATCAACGAAATTCATACCAATATGTAACAAATTTGTATTAAATGATATTGTTGATTATTATAATTTGATTATTTTCGATTAATATATTGTGCTCTATGTGTTCGATTATATGTATATATGTACGAAGTAAGTATTTACTTCATGTTCATATCATTTTTTGGTTGCTCGATGGCGGAGTCATTCAGTTTTAATTCCTGCAGCTTTTGTTCCATGAGAACTTTAAGAAAATCGTCGTACTTTCATCCGCCAGGTTCCTTTTGAATATTAGTTTGAATTAATTGAATTGCCTTGATCTTAAGATCTGGCAAGTTGTGAAGCTCGGCTGAATTTAGCACTGCATGTGCATTTTCTATGCTGAGATTATCGCTCATCAATTTGGCACAAATCGACTTCAGTCTGTCCAGCCCGTATTTGTCAGCTGCCGCCAGAAGTTCGGCACTCATTTCCAAGTTTAAGTTGGGGCTTCCCGCGAGTACATGAACCGAATCAGCTCCGAGACAACATCGAAACTTTTGGTGCTTGAACATGGCCGCAAAGACTTTGCTTCGTTCTGCAAACAAAGAAAACAACAATTATCTCATGTTTTGTATATACCTGATCCTATATTCTCACCTTATAATATGTTCTTGCGTACTGGAATCTTTTGTCCGTCGAAGCAAGGACGTCGAAGCCAGGAGCAACTCATGACTCTTGCTTTTGGAGTCAGAGTGAAGCCAGGGTTTTTTTAAGATCAATATGATAGTGGTTCCCGTGGCAATATGCTCCTTGGCGACTCGGGTTATCCCTTCGAGCCCTTTCTGCTTACGCCTTACAGAAATCCAAGGGCAGAGTCGGACGAACATACTTTTAATATTCGTCATGATTTTGCAAGAAATGTACTCGAGACAACTTTTGGAGTAATTAAAAGTTGATTTAGATTACTCCAAGAGATCCTCTTGTACAGTCCCTTAAAGGTCACATGTATAATAAATGTCTGCTGTGCTCTCCATAACTTATGCCGCGAGTATAAGGATGACGATTTTCGTGTTGTCGAACTTCGCCAAGAAGTTGATTTTTTAACAAATTCGGATCAGCCTGAAAGAACTTCTCAAATTCGAGACGACATTGCAGTGTCATTAACAAGGCGATGACTTTTTTAATGTAAATTTTAGCATCTCTTGGGAGTTTTTTTTCGCTCTTTTAGCATCTTTTGGAAGATTTTTCTGAGCTCCACCAACTCGTCATTTATTTTTTGGAGGGCCATATTCTCCTCCGCCACCATTGCAGCCAATCTGTTTTCGCTCGGCACTTTTTCTTGGCTGCGACTTCCCTTGCTGCAACTTGGAACGTCCATCTTTTGCCTTTTTGGATTCTTTTCTTCGACTTCTTCTACTTTTACAACTTCTTCTTCAGCAACATTCTCCTTCTCAATTTTGGGCAGCAAGATGCCAAACGTTCTGGCGCCGGCCACTCAATCATGGCACACGTGCGCAGTTCCTTCCTCTGTGGGAGTGAGCGCCACCTGATTAAAGGTCCCGCCACCTGTTGCTTTACTCTCCCACTTGTTGAGTTATTTTTTTTTTTATTGTTAGCTTCCAGTCTTTCCATATTTACGCCATTTGTCCGCAGTTTTCGTTGGAGGGCCCACGGAATTCAGCTGGAGGGCCACGTCTGCCCAAGTTGCTGCCACAGTCACCCGGTCCCCTTTTGTGAAGTTGCGGGCCATATCCGGGTGCTTCTTCATGAACTCCAAAAGTATAGCGGCCTGGCTTGGATTGCGATGCTTTCCCATTTTGCCCGCTTTTTATTCTTCTTCCTTGGTTTGTTTTGACGCTTAGTTCTTTTTCAGCTGATGACTATTTTACGGCGATAACACCTGGCACAAATACAGCTGCCCACAAATGTTTTCACAAATTGCACAATAAGTAAAAGAATTTTAAACTAGCGCTAAAATCGCGTAATTGACCTGTGGCACAGCGAAATGGAATTGAGGTGAATTCAAGTAAAAGCGCTTTCTGTGGCATCCCTGATAATACTGCTTGAAAGGCTTTCAGTTTGAAAATGAACAATGCAACAGCTTTCCAGCGAGCAGACGCTTACTTGGATCAATTGTTTGGCAAAAGTCTACTAAGATTTAAGGTTAAAATTTAAAGAAAACATCATTAAATTTATTTGACGAACTTGCATACAAAATTTCAACTGAATAGCGCAAATATTTCTGTATGTAGCCCAAAGAAATTTAAAATGGCTTTGTACTTTGGGGTAAGTTTGTTCATGACAAAATTAGCTAACGCTAAGTGCTTAAAGCTCATCTAAGATACAAACCAAAAGCTTTCGTCTAAGACAATTTCAAATATTCAACTGCCTTAGAGGAGTGACCCAGTGGACCAAAATTTCATTAATATTGGCGAAAATTACAGTTTTACGGATTTCTAACGTGCAGAACGTCCGTTTTTTGATCTGAAGTGAGTGATAGAAATATGAGCCATCTGTCGCCCAGTTTGTGGCAGCAAAACTCTCAAATACTTACGATAGCACGAAACATACAAAAACCGGTTCACCGTTACGAAACCTTAATTCAAAGATTTTGCGTAACCGATAACCGGAAAACTAAATGCGAACATAACTGAAACCGATATTCGTTTCGGTTTTAATCCCTGATGGTAAGTGCTCATCTAATCCCTTTAATTTATTTTCAAGAAAATAACTAAGTTTTAAATTTCTTATTTTTCAGAGGCCACCTCAAGAGAGGGGCGCAATTTTATCGATTACAGGCGAGAGGTACGAGACGCATTCCACAAAGCCAAAAATCGATCCTACAAGGCTTCCGCAAAGGAAAATCAAAAAGGCTGACTCCTTATAAATTTTATTTTGCATACTCTTATTTTTTGTATATACTTTTATTTGTTTTTTTACTTTAATTTTTTTCATTTTTGGCCCTTAGTTTTATTATTTAACTTTTTTACATTTTCTTTTTTTTTTATTATATTTTTATTTTATATTTCATTATTTAAAGATATTTTTCTTATTTTATTTCTATTTTCTGATTTCCTAATTAAAATACTTATAATAAATAGTAATAAGAAAATTAATGTTAATTTTACTTTCAGTGAACTGCCTACAAAATTAAACAATTATTAAAAAACAAATTTTTTTAATTTTTATTTTTGCGCAACGTGCATACTTTTTTGCCGCCAATTCGGCACAATTTTCCAGTGGCCTACAGGCTGGGTAATTCAGGGCAAATATTTCCCACCCCTGAAGCTCTGTGTAAAATTTTCCGTACGTCTTTAGCGAGTACCCGCGCAAACCGTGCCGGAAAATTTCGGCAGCTCTTCAGCAAGCGTATTCCGAATTACCCCGCTCACGCTAATGTAAAAGCGAATTAGAACTTTACACAAAGTGGCTGCACTTACAGTCTGCAAGCTCGGCTGGAAATCTGTATCCCATAAAAAAAACCTCTTTACGAGGTAAAAGTCTAGTGACGAAAACATTTTCATGCCCCAAAATTTCTGATATCCAATTTTGTGACGAATAATATTAAGTTTTACATATAAATTATTTTAAACAAAATTTAAACAAACGAATTTTGACAGATGCGTGTTATAAGTCAAAAAACGCGAAATCAAATTGCCTATAACATATAACATATTTTAAAAGTGATCTCATGTGTAGATTTTACTTAAATCGCCAAAATGTGTAAAAAAAATACCTTGTTTCACCTGTAGCCGTTTACCTTTTTACTTAAAAAAAAAACTTTGAAGGTATGCCTAAGAGCTCTTCGAAATACCTATGCAACGATATATAGAGCGCATCTGTAGCTTCTATCGTTTGGATGCTATGAGGGTTTAAATTTTAGCGGTTTTTAGCGATTTCCCGCTAAACCGCTATTTTTCGAAAAAGTCGTAGAACAAACGTTTCTAGATTTTTGAGCGGGAACAAGTCCTCATTCAAACTTTTAAGCTAAATCAACGCTTTGATACAAACAAACAGACAAACTGTTTTTCATCTCATTTTCGGAAGGCCACTAAGAATTTCAAAATGAATTATCTTTTGAACCAGCGGTCGGATTTTGATGATCGAGGTGTCATTCAACGCGTAATTTTGATTAGAATAGTTAAAAATTAAAAAAAAATCAGAAAAGCTCCAACGGCCCCATTAGCTCCAAACATTTAAATTTTGCCCCTCCCACTTACACCTGTTTATCTCACGAACCAGGTGAGTTTTCAAAAGTCTTAGTATGATCATTTGTAAGTTTAATTGATACCTTTCGATCGGTATATAGCTCGACCTGATCGGATAGTCATAGCAAATTTTCCATTCTTCCTGTGTATATATCGAGCCCTATTTGCGGATATAACGTAAGCGACAAAAAGCAAATTTTACAGGAGAAAGGTTTTTAGGTTTCGTTAAGTTGATTTCTTAGTGTCATGTGTCGCTTACGTTATATTTGACAGGCCAATTTCTCCGGAAGTATAAACAATTAAAGTTTAATATTTTGAGTGTAGATACTATTAATACTTATTAATGAACACATTTGCATTAAAAAACAAATTTCGGAAAAATGTCGCTTACGTTATATCCGCAAAAAGGGCTCGATATGCTTGTCGCCTTCGCACCCTTCGTGCTTTCGTCACTAGCGCGGTCTGCCGTCCGCAGTGATGATACCAAGGGCATCGGTTGGGCATGTGCTCATTGCACCAGTCAAGGCGTTGAAGCTTACTTAAGTCAGTTTTCGCCTTTCGTTGATTTACCTTAGTCCACCAAGCAAGAGCTGCATAGGTGAGGATAGGTTTCACAATAGTGGTAAATGACCAGAAGATCATTTTGGGAGTTAAACCCCATGTACGACCAAAAAGTCAAAGAATGCCCTTGTAGCCTTATTAATGGTCTTTGTAATGTGTGAGTTCCATGTGAGTTTTGCATCTAGGATTACCCCCAGATACGCAGCCTCTTTTGAAAACTCAATTTGAGAGCCATTCACGGTTGGATTTGTAAGATTAAGAAGCCTTTTCCTTGTGAATGGCACTAAGATGGTTTTAGCAGAGTTTATTGTAAGACCTCTTGAATGGACAACTTAGCAGGTTGAGTACAAATTGTAAGCTGAATTTATTTCTTAAAATCTTAGCCTTAGGTAACTAACATGAAAATCTTAATGTCTAACTCCTTCCAGTCATTGGAAGGACGCCTCGATAGCTCGGTTTGCATGTGCTGTACACACATGCCTATTCAACGGGGATACAAAGCCACTCAATCCCATCTATCTCTGCTATCTCGTTGCTTTGGTATAGAAATAGGCACGGGCCGGGCCGGGCTTCGTGTCCCGCGCGCCTCTTCAAAAAATCACCGGGCTTCGTGCATGAAAATCGAAAACGGGCTTTTTTTCGAACGGGCCCGGGCCTAAGCAAAAAGCCCGAAGCCCGGTAGGCCCGAAAAGTCAATTTTTCATATCGACTAATACTAAATATTTTGTACATAAAATTGTGTAAATAATAATTTTGTTGAAATATTAAGATTAATTGTTAGATTTTAATAAATAAAAAAATCACTTTTTTTGACATTAAAAAATTCTGAATAAAAAAAAATAATTTAAAAAAAATGTATATAGCTGAATCGGGCCGGGCCGGGCCTTTTGAAAATTTGACCGGGTCGGGCCTGGACCGGGCCAGAAAGATTTATTTCGGACCCGGGCCGGGCCGGGCCGGGCCTTAAGAAGGAGGCCCGTGCCCATCTCTAGACAGAACCGGTGAAAATGAAGGAACTGAAAGTTCATTTGGGCCAATAGACAGTCTAAAATTGTCCTTTTTTGCGCTTTGGAGACTCATTCAAGAGTTTCATGCCCTTATAATTGGCATCCAAAGCTGAGAAGCTATCGAACAGCGTTTTAAACTGGCCGAAAAGATTCCCAAAGCCTCTCTTAGTCTGTCTCATGAATCCCATCATATCCCTTTCGACATCCCTACATGACTCACAAGTCCATTTTAAGCCAGAATTGGCTTGAATATAATCAACGATTCGGCCGTTTAGGCCAGCACATTTTTCATGTGAAATATTATCACACAGCCAGCAACAAAGAAAACCCGCCTTAACGTTACCTCGTACCTGGCAATTTCTATTATAACAAACATCCATTATAATCGAAAAAAATGTAAAGGAATACAGAAGTAAGGGAAAAATATTAAATATGAAAAATTAAATTATATTATTAGGCACACTAGGGTTAATCGCTACAGATGCTGAGTTTGTACTTACGTACAAAACACACACAACAATAGACAATAACAAGAGAGCGAGAGCGAGAGCGCGAGCGCGAGCACGAACCGAAGCACAACGGAATTTAGCCACAGAGAACGAAAGGAAAACGGAACACCGCGACCAACACCAACAACAGAGCTTAGAGAGCACGCTGAGAGGAAAAGAAAAGAGATCACGATGAGAGCGGCGCTAGAACGCGAAAGAACGCGATGCACAAGCACAAAATGAAAATACAAAAACAAAATATCAGCAGGCGGCAATGTAAAATGCACTTACAAACAGATTGTTTGGGCTGCAGTTTGTTGTTGTATTTAAACACAATTTAATGAGATTTTATTTAAATAGCAAGTTTAAACTTTCTTGAAACACAACCGATGTAACAAAAAAGCCACTGAATCTTATTTTACAACAATAACGAATTAAAAACAGATTTAACCGGAGAAAAATAAGCAAATGCGAAGCGCAATAAATTTAGAATTTCCCTTGTATTCAGCAACAAAGATATGTTCGGGCCAGAAGTGTTGATGACAAATTTTATCAAAAACCATCTCCGAACATGATATCTTAAATGAAGAGATTTCCCTAGGGTAATTTAAATTTAATTTATCCACCGAAGTATCAGGATCCTGTATAATGTTTTGGATGTAAGCCTTAACATCATACGAATCATACTGATCTTTGGCAAACCTAGAAACAAAGACATGCTTCATAGGCTTCGGAGGATTAACGCCTTGGAGGGGCTTAGACACGCGGGGAGGTACGACAGTCAAAGTATTGGCTGCTTTAACAGCTGGCGTGGCATTAGATTTTACTCTATTGATTGTGGTCAGTCCTAGCTTGCTGAGAAGTACATAGATAGTTGAGAGTTAACAATAGATTGCTGCAGACCCAGGTCTGATGGCGGGATTGAAAATGATATCTGCGACTGGCGCCGAGCAGAACTACTTTTTTTCGCTTAGGAGGTTGATTTAATAAGGATGAGCTATTAAACAAATTCTCCATATCCGAAAATAGGACATTTGCCATATGAAAAATCTTCGACAAGTCCTTGAAACTATCTCTAGTTCGCTCCATAAATTTACGAACTTGCACCTCAATGTCCCGGCAAGTATCGTAGCGCCATTTCAAACCATTGTTCTTCTCAAGACAATCTTTGGCTTTGACCATTATATCAGCACACTTCAAGTGAAAGTCCGGTCACAAAAGAAGCAAGAAATAAATTCTTGCTTGGGGTCAGGTCCATGACACTTGTTAAAAAAACAAACTAAATCGGGCGACATAATAAAAAAGAGTATTTATATATGAATAGTCGACTATGAAATTCTTTAGGGGAATGATAAACGAAATGAAAAAAAAAGTGCAGAACAATAACAACGCTTGGTCACAAACGGCCGCTTAAAGTGCAGAAAGCAAGCACAAAGCAAGAGATGAAAATATGCGAGAGCGTGCAGCTAACGGAAAACTAATGCTTACAGCACAAACAAAAACGATGCTGGTAAGAGCTACAGCAGATTATAGATGAGAGCACAGAGAGCAACACTGAGAGCGAGAGAGCAAGTTAACAGCTGTTAATTGCCCAAGCACAAACGATGTACAGCTGATCTAATAGACAGAATAACAGAGAGGAAAGCAATAAGAACAAAAACAAAAATAATTTGCACAAGTTGAAAACACAAATAAGCTTGGTGAAATTATTGAAACAATCATTGTTTTTACACAATAAAAGCACCAACAGAACACCTAAAGCGTAGATATCATAACAAGACAAATTTAAGGTAACAGTCTAGAAGCAGTAGCCACCGGCAAAAAAAAAAAAAACACAAAAAGAGGGCCATTTATAATGAATTTAGGTGAAACAAATTTTAGGGGGGTCTCAACTAGTTTTTATTTTATTGAATTTTGAAATTTCATTAAAAATTTACTTTTTTCACTGTTGTTTTTGTTGTTTGTCATGGCTGCTTTGGGTTTTGCATAGTTGCTTTTTGTTTTTCATGGTTGCTTTTCGATGATTCAACCGTTTACCAACACTACATTTTCTCTAAAATGTTTAAGTGTTTTCCAACACTATTACGCTAGAAAAGAAACATGTTTAAAATGAGCATATAAAAAAATAAAAAATAAATATAATAAAAAATAAATAAATAAAATAATAAAATAAAAAAAAAAAATAAAACCAAAGGAAATATTTAAATCTCTTTTTAAAATATTTGGTGGTCCTGAAAAGGACCGTTGTCAGGTGCAAAGGCGGGGGGTCATCATCAATAGGCGTCAAAATTTTAAAATGTGTCAAAGGCAAAGTCAGTTAATAAAGGCATTTGGTCAAAATCAAACATCATTGTCATCATCATCATCATCCAAAAGAGTTTTAGAGATTTGAAGATGATAAATTAAAATATGTATAAATTTTGAACAAATATGGCAGGGAAATGGATTAATCGCGCGCGCGATTTTTTTTTTTTTAAATTTGTTGCCTGTTACTTACTTTGCACATATCACTAACCATGGTTGCAAAAGCGTCTTCATTGATTTGGGCTTCTCTATAAGGAGTAGCCCAATGGCCATGAACAAATCATGAACCTTCTGCATATGGCTCTTATAGGCCTTGAAAAATTGGAACTTGGCAAGATATCCAATGTAATTCTCCTTCTTCTTTCCAAATCGAGGAATGGCGTCCTTTATATCTCACCACAATCTCTCAATATTTTGAGTGTGGGCCTGCGTCTCGGGATTTACAAAGTTTTTTGAGTGATTAACCGTCTGATGGACGAGTCCCTCACTCTCCAAACAATTGTAGGCCCTTCCGTCGGCTACCCGCTCCCTGATTATAGCGAGGAGTGTATCAGTGCTCCGGCTTTCAACGGGCACGATAAAAAAAGTCGCCACTTTCTCTCTCGATGCCTCCAAACAGCCACTGACCTTCCACAACTCGACCGCAGTTGTATTTGCGCTTACCAACTTTGGCCTCGTCGATCTCTACGACCTTACCAACACCGCCAAGTTTTGGACGGCTGTTGGTGACGCTCCAATCAATATACACTTCGCGCAAGAAGTTTTTCCAATCGATCACCGATTGGCTTTATTCACATGGTGTCGAAGGCAACCAACCGGCAAATATCAGGAATAGAGAGATGTTATCCAGCGAAAAAAGTGTTTTTACGCAAACTTTCAAAAAAGTTGCAGCGCACCGCGATTCGCTTTTTTTCCCATGCTGGTGCATATGGGATGCACTGCAGCTCAAAAAAAACTGCGTCTCCTCCGTCGAAAATAACGTATGCGGAATAAAATACGAACAAAATTGAACATGTTCTCAAAAAGTTCCCATAATCGACAGCGCAAAACAAAACTCACTATAATTAATGGTACTATTTTAGCATGTATAGCATCAAAAATTAGATTTCTAGATAATGCACAGTCGCGGTAATGTCTCTGAGCCCAGCAGACCGTCGAAAATTGATTTGCACATATTGCGCAAATAACCAATCTTAGCCGAAAAATTAAATTTTTCAATACTTTTCTGCTATGGGCTTCAAGGAAACTTTTATTTATAAGATAATTTCGGATGTTTAAAATGCAAAAAAAATGGAAAGAGCCCCTGGATCCGGAAAAAATTTCCATTGCAGTAGTCTTAAGTTAGAGCCAAATAATAGGCTGAAATTGTGGGTCGCACATATAAATCGAATCGTGCGTTTGCCAAAAAATACAAAGTGAACGACAAAACGGTGAAAAAGTATTTAAAAGACATTGGAGTGATGATGTGTTATAAAAAAACCATTCCTTAAGTCACAGAAGTACAGAGAGAGACAATTAAACTACGTGCGCTTTCTAGAAATTTGTTTTCTGCGAGCAGTTTAAAGATTTGCATAATGGATAATGAGACGTTTTCACATTGGAGGTCATGAGTGGACTCCGAACTATTACTTTAGGCTTCCTAATATTTAAACACCTGAGAATGTAACTCAAATAACATAAACAAAGGTTTTATTGTGGCTGGTCATAAGCGAGCGTGGAAACAGCGATCCTGTCTTTTTTATGGCAGGATTGGCTTTGAAATCGCAAAATTACAAGGACAATTGTCTTCCGGCGCTTAAAAAATTTATTGATAAGTATTATGAGAATGATAGTACGGTGTTTTTCCCGACCTAGCGTCTGCTCATTATGCCAGAACAACTCTGAAGGCTCTTGACCACTTGATCACTGATTTCCTGCCTAAGCTGCAAAACCCTCCAAACGTGCCTCAGTTAAAGCCCATGGAAAAGTTTTGGTCAAATATGAAAAGAAATGTTTGGAGTAAGGAATATAAGCCACAAAACATCGACTGTTTGATATTAAAAATCAAAAGAGAGCTTGCTAAAATGGGTACAAAGGGAATTCAGGAGGCTATGCGCAAGGTACCCGCAAATATGAGGAAGGCAGATCGCTATGGTCATGAATATTTTTTGTAAAATAGCTTATAGTCTAATTAAAAACATATCAAAAATTTAAGTTGGTCGGACTTGAAATACATTTTTTATTTGTATTACAACAGTTGTTCGTATTTCATTCCGCATACGTTAACCTGCACTCTGCACCACATTGCGGACAAATCCTTCCACTTCGAATAACATTATGTCGACGTAGAAAATCAAACAATTCAGTTTCGCTGAATTGAATAACGTTTGTGACACTAACTTGGCAATTTGCACACGACATTTTACACAATTTAGCAAGAAATTAATTTTTCGCAGATCCCGTTACAATTAGTGTTGTAAAACATGCCAAAAATTGGCATACGTGAGAAAAAACAGTGTTGGTCAACGGTTGAATCATCGAAAAGAAACCATGAAAAACAAAAAGCGACCATGCAAAACCCAAATTAAATTTCAAAATTCAATAAAAAAAAAAAACTAGCAAAGACCTTCTAAAAATTGTATATTTTAAAATTGCATCATTTACAAGAAGACGCTTCAGTGTATGGAATGCGGATATGAATTATGAGTCTCCTGCGTTAATCTTAGCACCTTTTTTTTTTAATATTTTGCTATCCCGAAAGCTATTTTAGCGTAGTCTTTAATAAATTGCTCCAAGAAATGATTTTATTTGTTTTTGAGATTCCGGTAATTTTAAATTCTGAATCGCTTCGGTTTTTATCAGGATTTGGCTTAAAGCCATCTGTAGTGAGAACGTGACTCAAATATTCTGTTGTTTTAGCAATAGCATTTATCTATTTGTATCTTTAGACAATGATCCCTAAGCCTTTGTAGTACTTTTTCAATGTTATCCTTATGCTCTTGCAAAGACGAGCTGAAGATGAGGAGATCATCTAAGTACACCACGCAAATTTTATTGATGTAATCCCTTAAGACAGAATTCATCAATCTTTGGAAAGTGGCAGGGCCGTTTTTTATGAATTCATAGTGGCCTAATGGTGTGGAAAATTCAGTCTTCTTTCTATCACATTCTCTGATAAGAATCTGAGGAAAGCCCTTGGCAAGATCTAGTGTTGTAAAATAAGTTGCTTGTCCAAGTTTTCCTGATATACTATCAGTGTTTGGAATAGGAAATTTATCGGATATAGTTATTTCATTTAACGCCCTATATTTTTTGTTTACAATCCAAAGTGGTGAATTATATGGAGAACAGCTTTCCTTTATTATCCCTTGGTTTAGCATCTCTTTTATTTGACTATTTATTTCTTCCTCGTGTACTTGGGGATATCTGTATATTTTTGAATATACTGGCTTTTCTAATGTTGTAACAATTTCGTGCTGCACTTCATGAGTATGACTAAGCTGTTGGCTTTCAAAAAAAATAAGATCGCTATTTTTATTTACCATTTCTCGTAACATTTCTTTTTCCAACTCGTTAATTTCTTCTCTTTTTAGTTTAGACAAAACATTTGAATCTACTGTTTCGATTGAATGAATGTCATTAATATTAAAAGGAAGTGAATTTAGGAAACATATTTTATTTCCATTTATTTGTACAAAATAATCTTCTAAATTTATTATGGCACCAATAGGCACTAATAGATTCTGCCCGATTATTCCATCGAATTGTTTATTTATATATGGACTGAGTTTTCAATATATACAGTTATTTTCATTAAATTCACTTGGTAAAGGAGTAACTATTTCCTCTGTTATGAAAAATTCGTTATTTAGTGTTCTTAGTCTTATTGGCCTTTCCATTTTTGTTCTCTTATACCTCAGTAAAAGAATTATATGTGACACTAATATTTGTTGAATTAGAAATGTACAAGTGCAAGTTACAAAATTTGTGGTATGCAGTTTTTTTGCTTATAGTAATAGAAAACTAAAACAAGAAAAAAAGTTTCAGAAAGCTTATTTCAATACAGACAAAACTTAATCTGAATTTTTACTTCATTATAAATAATTATATGTGATTTTTCATATTATGTTCAAATTAACGGTTTAATTAACTAAAATTTATTAAATTTGATATTATTTAGTAAAATTAATATTTAATAGACCTTACATTATCTATTAGAATAGATTTTTGACGAAATGGCTTGGTTTTGATGTGGGAGGCTTTAAGTGGGAGGGTAATTTTTGACCATTCTTGTTCTGTTGCCAATTTTAGATCTTTTGCTGTCTCAGACTGCCGGCAATTTTTTAAGACTATAGCGGTAGTATCAAACGGATCCTCAATTGAATTGGAGTCCAAACCCATTGCTGGTCCCTTTAAACTGGGATAATAGTTCAATAAAATACTCGGAACTCAGCTTTTCACAGGGTATTGGCACAATATCCTGCTGAAAGGTCCAGCCATCGCCGAAAAACTGACCACCAAACTACGCCAACTCGTCGTCCAATTACTCCTCATACATTTCGGCATTCTCTCTTGTCAATATATACCACATTGGACTCTTTCTCATATAGCAAAACGTGGCCTATACCGTTAGCGGCCAACCACTATGACCACGCTTTTAACAGGTGCATCGATCCAGTCGCATATCTCGCCTATATCACTCAAAACGATTAGGACCGCCCAGATATAACTTTTTTTCGTCACTGGAAATAATATTGTGCCATTCCTTTTCCCAGAATTGGTATCTGTGTACGAGGCTCCATGCGCGCCCTACTTTGGCAAAGTAAAAGCTTAGGTTTAGGGACCAAAGAGTATGTCTAGGATTTGAATTTTCATAGATTATTTGAATAAATTTACTCCTTGTTACATTAAGTCCCAATTACGCCTTAATCTGTCCACTGCTTATTGAATCCACGGTTGCAAATCGGCAAATTTTACGTTTGTATCGGGTGTCTATATCGGTTTTCCTTCCACTGCGTGGTGTTGCTCCATGTTCACTTGGATTTTTAAGGAAATTACTTACTGCATTTTTATGACGATTGAGTGTCTTAGCAGTTTCAATATTTTTGGAACCGCTTTCAAGCAATCCAAGGATTAATCCTTGTTCATGCCCTAAAATGCTAGTTCAACAAGGCATTTTGCAAACTGTTATACACAAAAAAGTAAAATAATGCATTTTTTAACACATATGTAAGTTAACTTTTTAATAAGAAACAAAATTATTGCAATTCATCCTTTAAAAACCAACTATCGAGCAAAAGCAATGGGCTAAATGTAAATGTCACATATAATTCTTTATAACCAAATGCCAAAGGCTCGCTTACTTTTTGAGCTAACGGTAAACCGAATAAGCAGATATTGGGGAAATCATAGTTGTTTATACATGATAAAATATCACTAAAACAAACTGCATTCTCAGAAATAAAGTATTTTTACCTAAAACGCGAAGAGAAACAAAAAAAGTTTGTCACATATAATTCTTTTACTGAGGTATTCTGGCAATGAATTACTATTTAAAATTGATATTGTTGATCAATCAGGCATTTAATTTTATTACTTCCTATCGTTACTTATATTATCGGCAAGGTTGCTTTAGGGCTTTCGACTGAAAATTTTCTTCAGTATCCTGTCTAATGTGGTCTGCCTCTATAGGGACTGTTCTATTAAATCTTGACTGATTACTGTTTCTTGTTTGTTGTGATGGTTGCCTAGAAAAACCTGCACCCTGCCTATCGTTCTGCCATTGTTGATGATTATTAGTACTTGGGTAATAATTAGGGGCTGTATTTTGTTGTTGGTATCTAGGATAGCCTGAATGCTGCCTATCGTTTTGCCGCTGTCGGTGATCATTAGGGGCTGTATTTATTTGCTGTTGTTGTTGTTGTTTGTATCCGTCATTGTTTCTGTTCTGCCTATACTGCCTTAACATCCCTAAATCGTCTAGCGTACAAAAAGCTTCCCTTAATTTTATTATATTCCTACTTAATATGATTGAAGACAGATGAGGACTGATTCCGTCCAAAAGAGTTTTTAAAAAAAGTGCCTCGTTTGCTTCTGGCGAAAAAGCAACTGGTTTTAGCAAATCAAATTCATACTTAATATTAACCTTATCTAATAAATTTTTTAGTTTATAAAAATAGTCACTAACATTTGTGTTTCTTATGCTAATTGCCCGATGATAAAGGTGATGGTAGCTTTCCTTGACTCCGAAGTTCCTTATGAGTTCAGCGTTGATTGCTTCCCACGTCGAGTTTCCTCCCAAAGGTCTGATGACGTTCAATGCTTCGCCGTGAATTTTCGTCACCACGTAGCGTTGAATCACAAATAGCCTTGTATTTGCGTTCCCCCTGAAGAGTTCCAAGACAGTGTCCACTTCTCTTAGAAATGATGAGTACGGTGATTGGTGTACTTTGGTTTTTTCTCCTTTAGGCATACAGAGGTGGTCAAAAGTATTTACACAACGTTAATTTTTTTGAGCTTTAAATTTTGATTGCTTATTGCTGCTGCTTTTGCACTCAGATAACAAAATAACGGTTATTGTCGTGTTTCTACATCTACACAGAAGCAAATAAAAGAAAAATTAGAAATTATAACTGTTCAGGGGATTAGCAAAGAAGCATTGAACTGATGCTTATCAGTTGTCAAAAGTATTTACACACATTTATTTTGCATCAAAATTATTTACACACAACTTATTTAATTTTTTTGTTGTTAAATATGCAATTGAAACAAAATATTTTATAACTATATTATTAACCAAACTAATATCTACTTATACTGATTTTGGCATTTATGTCAGCTTGCAACTTTGCTAGTACTGACTTAACCAAGTTAAGTCCAAGCTCAATGGTTAATTTTGCCCAATTTCACTTATTTTAGCTATAGTTTCGACGCAATACCGATCTCTATTTATGTTCCCCTAGTTCTTAACGAAAGTCCAAACATTTTCCATGATGTTAAGATTGGGACTTTGTGTGGGCCAGGGAAGAACCACCTGATTTAGGCCTTATTGGTATTCGACCCTTATGGCATTGAGCCCCGTACCGCTGTAAAATAGAGTCATACTACTTTAAACATAGTCTACTAATGACGTAAAAGCATGATCAATTAAGAAATGGAGATATCCGGATTGATTTGGCGTGTCCTCTATCGGTAGCAATCCTCCAAATCCATTGTAACTCAGACATACAACAGGCACGGTGGTGGCGCAGTGACGCTATGGGGATATCTGAGTTACAATGGATTTGGAGGCTTGCTACCGATAGAATCCGCCGATCCAGGTTGTTGCGTTGTGCCCGAAGGCGAGCAATGGCGTTTGAATTTTTGTAATTCATAATTCTTTTGCAAGACGTGCACTTTCTTTATGTTTCACGAATTACTGTAAGCGCCGTTATATTTTAGGGCTGCCAGCTAGTTATATTCCGATTTATTTTTGCGCTTCTGTATATCAGGTTGGCAGCCCACATTCATGTTTCTCTTAGGTCAACTGGAAAAAAAAAACAAAAAAGCTAATTTCTCAGCCATTTCTGGCTCGATTTTGATGATTGGCATATGAAAATGGTCGTAAAATCAACACCAATTCTCCCACATACCGTGCATTTGATAGAAAAATACTAATCTTCAGTAAAAAGTTAGCAACGATTTTCTGTTTAGCATGAATAGAGGTGCCACCTTTTCTCTTTATGTACAAATGCTGCCACGTTGTTTTATGTGTTTAATTTACCATTTAATGTAAAAATACCAAAATGCTAATTTCTCAATAAGTTTCCGTTGAAAATTGATGATTCGCACGGTAAAATGATAGTAAAATAAGCAACCAGTATTTCTATATAGCATCAGTGCACATGGGATAATCAACTCTGCAAAACTTAAAAGAACCATGCAAATAGTTCATTTTAGTAAATTTTAGTTCATTTTGCATTAAAATTTCAAAATTAATTAAAAAAAAACTAAAAAAGACCCGGAAATAATTTTTGTGTAAAAACCTTTTTTTGCTTATTCTCTTTAAAAACACATGTTGCAGGTGTGCATTTATGCAAAAAAATCGGTTTTTTTTCCGCAGTCAGATAGGTAGGGGGGTAAAGACATGGTCAAGCATGGTCAAACATGCGAAGAATAAAATATTTTCCTTTATATTTAAGTTCATAAAAAAACTTTTACGTTTTCAATGAGTAGGAAAAAAGGGGAGGTGAAGACAAGATCCAACTAAAATACAAAAAAAAGATCAGTATTCGACTTCAGCCTTATTAAGATTCATGCCAAATTTCAAGTCCGCATCTTTACATTAAGAATTTATATGAATATATTACATTTATTTCTGTTAGTCGGATGGGGAGGGGAAGATGAAGGCGTGGTCCAAAAATAGAAAAAAAAATTTCAAAATTCTCAATTAGTCTAACTAAGGTTCATGCAAAGTTTCAAGTCTCTAGCTTTATAACTAGACTTCATGCCAAAAAAAAAGAAAAAAAAAAAAAAGGATTCTGGCCAAATTTTCAAGTCCTTTGCGTTAAGCAATAGGTTAGGTTTTGCTTTTAGTATTTTAATTGTGTTGATTATGTTACTAATTTGAATGTACGGATTCCACACTTGTCAAATAAATGGAAACTTTTTTATTGTTTTTTCTGGCCAAATGTGCTTTGTGGAATTATTATTAGAAAAAGATGCGTGCAGGGACAAGCAAAACAACCGGACGAGAGACAAATTGGTTACGGGGGGCAGAAGACTATGACATGCACACACATTCGCCTATTGGAATCCTTATGATCCTTTGATGACATTGAGGCATCCTCTCGCCCCCCCTACCAATACCATTTAGCGCCGGAGTAAGAGACATTTCAAGTGAATGGCCCTATGCTGGATAAGATTCCCTACGAGGGCATTAGGTCAGTGGGAAATCAACAAAACAGAATTAAGAACATTAAAAAATCACAAAGCAAACAATACATAGAGGCGTCAAACAGGCATTTTAGTGGTATCACTCGTTTTGTATGCCGTGCGACCCCAGAGCGTTCGGCAAAAGCCGAAGCAGTAAAACCCCATACCGCAAAGCAGCTGAGAGGGAGCGCACACAAGCAACGACGCAAAACGTTCAGTCTTGGATCGACACCAGAACGATAAGCACGCGCTGTGTCGCGCTCTCTCTCATTATCGTTTGTGTGTGTGAACCAGTGTTGCCAACTCTTCGGGACATGAAAAAGCCAAAATAGCCTTTGAAAAAAGCTGAAAACAGCTAAAAAAAAATGTGTTGATACGTAAAAAAAACGCTAGAGTAAAGAAACGATATTTTTATTGATTTAAGAAAGTGTTTTTAGAATATTTTTATGCAAAAAAATTCTTCAAAGAATTCTTGAAGGGAATGCAAAAAAATTTGAAAAGTCTCTTTATTAATATTTTTATGACTTTTTTAAATTTAATAAAAATTACTATTTTAATCCCTTTTTCCTCCTCATACAAAAAGTGGCTTTTTAGCAAATTTAAAAAATCATAAAAAATACTAGCGAAGTTATTTTTTTTTAAATTTTTTACAATCACTCTTAGAATTGTTTTAAGAACTTTTTTTGTTTGGGACCGAGAAAAAAAGTTAAAAAATACACTTTTACAAAAAAAATTTATAATTTTCCATGGGTACTAAATGGGTTAAGGAAATTTTTGCATCACTCAAACGGAATTTAAATGAATAGACGATTAAATTAAGATATCTGTATCCAATCTTTATTATTATACAAAAATTTGACAAAGTTAGGGGGTATGAAGACATCAGTGGACCACTGTACATATATATTTTACGCATTTTCACCGATCGATTAAAATACTACAAAGTGTTAAGTGTGGCATCGTAAAACATAAAAATACATGAAGTTGCCAGATTTTTTCAAAATGCTAAAATTATTTTTGAAGTAGCTAAAATTCGCGCTACCCGCTGTTTTACAATTTATCCCGCATTTGTCAGTTGCAACCCACTAAATCTGTCGGAAAAATAGCTAAATTGGCAACACTGGTGTGAACATGCGCACGCTTGCTAGTGTGCGTGAATGTAAACACAAACATCAGCGCTTTTGCAATGCGGTCGATCACTCGATACCCTGTTTTAAATACACAATTTTTTTTTTTTATTTAATTTGCTTTTCATTGTTTTTATTTTTTTCCCGCGTATTTATTAATAAAGTTTGCATATATTTTATTATTATTATGTATGTGAGTTGTCTAATTATTAATAATGAAAATAAAAATATAATTATTAAAAAATAATATAAATAAATATAAAAATAAATAAATACGCTGGAAATAAATAAAAACAATTAAAAGAAAATTAAATAAAAAATATGTTTTTATTTAAAACAGGGTATCGAGTGATCGAACCCGCATTGCATTGATTGTGTTTACATTCCCGCACACTAAGAAGCGTGCGCATGTTCACACACACAAACGATAATGAGAGAGAGCGCGAGACAGCGCGTGCTTATCGTTCTGGTGTCGATCCAAGACTGAACGTTTTGCGTCGTTGCTTGTGTGCGCTCCCTCTCAGCCAGTGCTGCCCACTTAGCCTTTTACCGGCTAGATCTGGCATTTTTCAACTGTCAAATGCAGGAGAAATTGTAATCTAGCTGCTGGCGGGAAATTTGGCCTTTTTGAAAATCAAACTAGCCTCTTTTAGCAATTTCTGAAATTCCTCTTAACATTCCAAAAGTCTGCGAAACACGGTGGCTATCCAAAGAAACTGCAGTTGCCAGAATGGTTGATCAGTGGATTGAGCTTAAGCTTCATTTCAGCATTGCAGCAACAAAAGAAAAATGTTTTAAAGCGCAAAACTTACATAAATTGTTCAGCGATGAAATTAATTTATTGTATTTAACGTTTTTAAAGCCTGTATTAAGCGAAATGCAGACTTTAAGCAAAAATTTTCAAGCCACCAGTTCAAACCCAAGCAAACTTTTGACAGATCTTGTATTTGCAATAAATACATTAAAATCAATAGTAATACCCCTTGAAGACAAAGTTGAAGTTCTAAATACAGATTTTAAAGGACATGTCAAGAGGGATCTGCATCTGGGTTATGCTTTTGAAATGTTGCTTAAAAAAATTAAGGAAAATATTTCTGACGAAATGGAAATGGAGATTCGATTTAGGTGCATGGAGTTTATAATTGCACTTATAGATAAGCTTAAACAGAGGTAAGAAATTTTCTATTAATATAATTAATTAGGCTAACACTTCGTTTCTTTTTTTTCAGATTACCAGAAAACTTCCAAATATTTCAGCAAATCGACATTTTTTCTGTTGAGAAAATTTTAAATGCTATTATGCTGTTATTAAAATCCTAGAGCATTCAAACTGCCGGTCCCTCAGAATGATTGGTACAAACGACTCGTACGCTGCTGAGGAGAATATCGATTTTATTGAGCTCGATAATTGTCTATCAATTTTCAAATAGCAATATATATTATATTTAAAAATATTCATCAAAACTAAAATGGCTTTTTTTCTGGCTGTTTTTGAATTTGATTTAGCCGTTTTTAGCAGGTTTGGAAGGTTACTTTAGCATTTTATAGCCCGAAAGAGTTGGCAGCACTGCTCTCAGCTGCTTTGCGGTATAGGGTTTTACTGCTTCGGCTTTTGCCGAACGCTCTGGGGTCGCACGGCATACAAAGCGAGGAAAACCACTAAAATGCCTTTTTGACGCCTCTATATATTGTTTGCATAGTGATCAAATAATTATTCACTAAACAAAATAACATCTCCTAGCACTACAAAATTCATGCCTCTTTCCAAAAATTCTTAAAAACAGAATTATTTCTATAAATAGTTATAAGTATGTGTATAAAATGGATGATAAAAATTCAATAAATGAATTGATTAAAATATAATTAATTAAAAATTATCATGCTTTTTTTTTAACCAAAACAAAATTTGAGGGTGGGAACAGTTTTAT
The DNA here is from genome assembly GCA_037043495.1 of Drosophila recens. Classification (NCBI taxonomy): domain Eukaryota; kingdom Metazoa; phylum Arthropoda; class Insecta; order Diptera; family Drosophilidae; genus Drosophila; species Drosophila recens. Next base: position 48,005 of record JBAMBJ010000944.1, on the reverse strand, counting down.
GCACGCGCAGCACTGATGCTCGCTTTCAATGAGTTCGAGTGAAATCTTTTGAGTGAGAAATGGGACTTTAATGTTCGTTTGAGCGAAAACTATGTGCCATTATTGGTAACTCGATTAAAAATCATTTTTCCCTCTATGTTCTTTCGCCAGTTCTTCTTTACGAAACATAATAATTATGATCGCTCACTTACAGTCGTTTGTTTTTCATCGATAAAAAACGCTTTCCATTGAAGGCCGCAAAGAAGATTGATGCTACGTATATATGATGAGGGAACAGATTCAAAAATATGACTGGTTTCACACAACAAAAATCAAAAAAAGATGATCTTGCACAACTTAAGTAGCACTTCACTCAAACGATATAATCGATATGCCCAATGATACCCTATCTTTCCTTTGAGCGAAGTGGAGAGTTTTGCCTGTTTCAATATCTCCTTCTTCTATCGCTCTTTGCCTCCTTCTCATATTCTGTTCACTTAAGCTTTACCAAAAGGAAGTACATAATGGCATATTTAATGCAAATCAATTTATTCGCCATTTCACCCACAATAGATATACTAAATATTATTTAAATACCTAACTTACACTTACACTAACACTTATTGAGCCTATGTCGCTTTAATCTTAAGCAAAGTACTCTCTAGACGAAAACATTTCGACGTTTTGAAGGCAGGCCTTACAAACTTCAGTGTATCAGCAAAATACCAAAAATCACTAAAAAGTTGAGAGATTGTTGGTGTTTTGCTGCTGTGGCCACACTGTTCGTCAGCTGTAAATACAATTGCAAATAATCAAAGTGAGAAAATGGACCAAATGGACTGGATCAGTGAAGTAGCAGCGACCAATACCTCAGTTTTCGGATTAACGGCCGCTGCAATACTTTCCCATGCACTTTTGATAAAAGTTGCATCAAAATGCTTTTAATCAGTCAAATCCCATATTAATGGCCTCTCTCTCACCTCTTCAATTAGCCTTATGCGTTCTTCAATTTCGAAGATATCAATTCGGCTCTTATTTTGCTGCTTATTTTTTCCCGCCATTGTCTTTTAATAGATTTCGACTAATCTCAGCTGAAGTCACTTCAGCTTTTTTCTTGCCATCTTCACCTTTTAATTAGCACATAAAAAATATATTTTCAGGCCTGGTTGGCCGATTCAGGTTGAGAATATCCGATATCAAAAGAATACAAGAAAAAACCGGGTAAAATGAAGCTCGCACGACGCGTCGTCACCGCTGCTAGGCTCACTATTTTAGACCAATCGCTCCAGTTCACTCGTTTGTCTCTCCACCCTGCCTAAGCTTGAGTAAAAACTCGCTGAACAAATGAGTGATTTTGCTCTCCCAAAACTAAATGCCCTTTCTGCCACTTATTTGCGCATAGATATTATTCTTTTGCTTATATACGAAAGCTTAGAAACTTTGCTTATTGTAAATGAACATTTTTATGCGTCTCTTTGCATTCTTCCGATCCGTTTTGGCAGGATTAGTGGGCTTTCTCCATCTTGGTTTTGGTTGCATCTTTTCCTTCCCTCTTTCACTCAGCCGCTTGGAGTTGGTTTTTGGTGGTTGTTTTTGTAGCGAATCAAAATGGCAATTTAATACTTGCTGCTAGGTGCCAGACCTGATCGCAAAAAAGAAAACGAAATCCCATCTCATGAAGTGAACTTTACCCTGGCTTCCATTTAAATTACAACTCACTGCCATTCGGATTTGGCATCCGATAAATTATTAAAGGCAATTGAAGCACACACGAATTTTAAGTTATGCACTTGTTGGAAAATTTTATTTTACATAACTTTGCTAAACGTGCTTTAAAAATACTTGTACACTGTTTGACGCTTGGAAAGTAAAAGAAAGAGCTCTTCTTAGCCCGCCAGAGGAAACCTTTTAGCAGAGAAATTTAGATTACGCGAAGTGAAAGGGGCATAATTTAAACGATTGGATCAAATTGTTCCTTTGAAATTGTTAGAATTTTAATCAAAAATACGCGTCGAATGACACCTCAATCATCAATCTCCGATTACTGGTTCAAAAGATAATTAATTTTGAAATTTTTAGAGGCCTTCCGAAAATGAGATAAAAAGTCAGTCTGCTCGTCTGTTTGTTTGTTTGTATCAAAGCGTTAATATAGCTTAAAAGTTGGAATGAGGACTTGTTTCCGATCATAAATCTAGAAACTTTTGTTCTACGACTTTTTCAAAAATCGCTATTTTGGCGGGAAATTAAAACCCTCACAGTATTCAAACGATAAAAGCTACAGATATGATCTATACATCGCTGAAGAGGTATTTTTAAGGGCTCTAAGACATTTCTTCAAAGTTTTTTTTCTAAAAAACAGGTAAAGTAAAGTGTTTTTTCCCACGTTTTGGCGGTTTTTCAGAAAACGTCGCTAACGATTTTTTTATAAATTATTTTAAAAAAAAAATGTGTCACTCGGCACTGCTCATAAATGTAATATTTATTAGGTATGGAGAATTTAGCGCTATGTGCCGAGGGTCAGAAACTTTTTTTAAAATAATATATATGTAAAACTTAATATTATTTGTCACAAATTTGGATATCAGAAATTTTGGGGTATGAAAATGTTTTCGTCACTAGATTTTTACCTCGTAAAGAGGTTTTTTTTATAATTTATATTTACTAGATTTTTAAATTTATTATATGCTTCAATATTGTATAATTTTTCTAAGTTTAAATTTTACAATATACTTTTATATTTTGGTTTTAAGTTTGAATTGTATCTTCTATATTTGATATGCTTGACATTTTATTTTGATATTCTAGTCGAGTTTATTTTTTTGCACAATAAACGTAAACGTACTGCTAAATCGACAATCTTATTTCCTTTGTATGGTGCGGCGTAGGGGTCGAGCTGGACTTCAATTATTTTTGTATAAGCCACTGGTGCGTGGCTAGCATGGAACGGGCTCACTTGGAATATGCTGCTGCCTCAGCGCAACTGATGCCTGATAAAACAATCTTCACTATGGCTGCTGAGTTTTGTGCTCACTGGCACAACGCTGCTGCTGGTGGCTGATGAAAACAGCCCCTTTACACAATCTTCACTATGGCTGCTGAATTTGCTGTCGCCTGTTTTGCTCGCCGGCACTTGCCCAGATACCCAGGCACCCTGAATTGAGGCTGTTGCTGCTGTCCCTCTGCTCGTGGCTGACGCTGCGTAAATTGAGGCAACCAGAGCAGCACTTGGTCCACTGGCAAGCCCAGTAATGCGAATATACAACTGGCCTTCCGCAGCAGCGACGTGCTTTGCTCCAGACCAAAATCACTCATTGGAATTCGAAACAATCCGTTGCTGCTGAAGAAGGGCATCCCAGAGGAACCTGATGGCATGTGGTAAACAACAAAAAACACACATCCTTCAGCCGGAAAATTTAGGGGTAAAGCTACAGGCCAAAGTCTACTACGGTTTCAGGGCGCCACCCCTGAAGGCGTACTTAAATTTTCTATCGTTTTTTCAGGGGTAAATTTTGCTGGAAGAAAAAAGTCCCTGCAGCAAACTTTGCGTTGCCAACGCCTGGCAATAAATATCGAAAAAACTTTTTATGTATTTCTGTAGTGTTAAAAGAATTCATAAGAAACTTTATGTATTGAATAACTTATTTTATAAAATAATCATTTTTAAAATATGGTACAATTTTGTTCTAAGCACAGTACGCTCTATCTGAAAACATTTTGGGCGTATGTCCGGCCTTACAAACTTCAATGTGACAGCATAATACCAAAAATCACAAAAAAGTTGAGAGATTGTTCTTGTTATACTGCTGTGGTCACACTGCACATTTGGCCAGAATCCCTTTTTTTTTGACATAAAGTTTAATTAAAAAGCTAGAGAATTGAAACTTTGCATGTACCTTAGTTAGACTAATTTAGAATTTTTTTTTTTTATTTGGACCACGCCTTCACCTCCCCCTTATCTCAAAGTAAAGAGTAAACATTTGTGTAATTACTTTGTTACAGAAGTAGGCAGAAATTAGTTTTTTACTCCAGGGTACACGAGCACTTCGGTAAGCTTTTTTCGAAAATTAGATATAACATAGACAATCCACAACTACAATATTGAACACATATTTCGAATAACTTAACAATAATTGTATTTGGCAAACCTTGTCCTTTAATTTTTCATATTTTCAACAAAGATTTGGATAACTGGTCCTTTCACAGCAGAAGCTCAAAGTTGAGTAAAAGCTTCCCGCCAATTTCCGCTGAAAGTCAGCTGACAAAACATCTGACATTGCTATCGCGGCAAAATTACAACGTTGCCACCTAAAATTTTTTTTTATTAATTCGATATACCTAATGTATGCCCTTTCCATATATTAAGACCAGGGATTCAAACCGAAACGAATATCGGTTTCAGTTACGGTTTCGGTTATGTTCGCATTTAGGTTTTCGGTTATCGGTTACGCAAAATCATTGAATAAAGGTTTCTTAACGGTGAACCGGTTTTTGTATGTTTCAGTTTTGAAATACCGGTATAGTTTCGGTTTCCAAAAATAAAAATTTTTTTTAATATTACTTTCTCATTCTTTCATGCACATAATCTTATCTACTTTTTAGAATAAGAATACCTCCTTCTGTAAAACCATTATACCCTTTTTGCCCAATGTCAATGGGCACAGGGAATAATAATTTATACAATAATTATATTTCCTTGACAAAACAAATACTCCCCGTACTGTATGTTTGCACTTTGAGTACATACAGTGAATCAATAAAGTTTGTATGCAGTCTGCAAACCAAACTTTACGCAATGAAAAAACATATCAGCAATGCATTTAGAACAAATGAGTTGATATACTTAAGAAATATAAATTATTAACTTCATTTAAGGCACATAAAATATTTAAAAAAGCATTAACTTTACTAATTATCTGAATTTTAACAAAAATACCCTAAAAAATACATCAAAAAAGTTTGTATGCAAAACCAATTCAATCCATTTTACAACAGTTTATTCATAACAGAGCAACATTATTATAGTTCCTAATATTTGGTGGGGTGTCCCCTTTGCTTTATAACTGCCTGGAGTCTGGATCCCATTGATCATACAAGGCTCATGGCTACACTAGGGTAGACATTCTCCCAATCCTCCAAGAGCGCCCTTCCCAAGTCATCCTCATCACCAATCATTCGCTTCCTGACAAGACGGTCAAGGTGATCCCACATATACTCGATTGGGTCCAAGTCAGGTGGCTGAGGTGGTGTTTCGAGCTGTTTTTTCACCTTATAAAGAAGCCAATCCTTTAAAATACACCCAGAATGCTTGGGGTCGCTATTTTGTTGGAGGGCGTAAGAGTCTCCAAGGCCAAGTTTCTCTGCACTTTGGGGTAAACTGTTTTTCAAAATGTACAAATATCCAAACCTATCCATAATCCCATCGATAAATACCAGATTGCCGACTCCACATGCTGTCAACCAACCCCAGACAAGTACAGACCCGCCACTGTGCTTGACTGTGTCCATCATATTCTGTGGCTCCAGCTCGGAAATTACTTTTCGCCATACTTTTGGGTGTCCATATGATCCGTGGATATTGAACTAACTCTCAAATGACAATATGACGGTGTTCCAGGATCTTTGCTCCGCTTATTCATACTCCTTCGCAAATAAAAGCCTTTTGGTACGGTTGACGGCATTGTCTGGGGTTGGTTGACAGCATGTGGAGTCGGCAATCTGGTATTTATCGATGGGATAATGGATAGGTTTGGATATTTGGACATTTTGAAAAACAGTTTACCCCAAAGTGCAGAGAAACTTGGCCTTGGAGACTCTTACGCCCTCCAACAAAATAACGACCCCAAGCATTCTGGGTGTATTTTAAAGGATTGGCTTTTTTATAAGGTGAAAAAACAGCTCGAAACACCACCTCAGCCACCTGACTTGTACCCAATCGAGTATTTGTGGGATCACCTTGACCGTCTTGTCAGGAAGCGAATGATTGGTGATGAGGATGACTTGCGAAGGGCGCTCTTGGAGGATTGGGAGAATGTCCCCCCTAGTGTAGCCATGAGCCTTGTATGATCAATGGGATCCAGACTCCAAGCAGCTATAAAGCAAAGGGGACAGCCCACCAAATATTAGGAACTATAATAATGTTGCTCTGTTATGAATAAACTGTTGTAAAATGGATTGAATTGGTTTTGCATACAAACTTTTTTGATGTATTTTTTAGGGTATTTTTGTTAAAATTCAGATAATTAGTAAAGTTAATGCTTTTTTAAATATTTTATGTGCCTTAAATGAAGTTAATAATTTATATTTCTTAAATATATTAACTCATTTGTTCTAAATGCATCGCTGATATGTTTTTTCATTGCTTAAAGTTTGGTTTGCAGACTGCATACAAACTTTATTGATTCACTGTATGTACAGTAGCTCACAGCTTATTTCGTGCAAGGGTAGCGACAAATTTCAATATCGAATAACTCCGAAACTATTAAAGATATCAACAAAATTTAAATGCAGTTCTTTTCTATATATTATATATATTAGCTAAGATAATTAATTTTTATTCTATTCCTGTAAATAGCCCTTAAAATAAAGAAAAACTAAAACAATTGACTATTTTCATGTCACAGCTTATTTCGTGCAGGCACTTGGAGTAACTCTAAATCTGTAATTGTGATTATAATGTCGCATCTTCTTCTTCTATCCTTAAGGACACATCATTATCTAATATTATTTTACTTTTAATGGGTTAATTAACGTTTAAAATTTTAGTTTTAAGGTGAATTCCAAAATAGCCCTGGTTCAAATATTTATTAGTATAAATCGGTCCAAACGAGATTAAAATAAGGATTAACTTAGCGGAATATTGTTGAAATGATTAAATTAGGCCCTAGTTTAGTACATTCCGTCATCCAAGATTTTCTTTGAGCCAACCAAGTGGCAGAAAATAAGCAAGATTATCCCAACTAAGATTTCACTAGTACCGATAGGAAACTTATCGGGCGGATTATTAAAGCTAATGCAAAGTTATCGGTTCCAAAAGTGACTTCGTTGTTGAAGGCACATATTCTTGTCCATGATTCCATTAATAATACCCCTATTTTCAACGCCTGGAGTCGCCATGGGTGCCCAAACAAAAACACTGACGCCGGCATTCTTAACAGTGAATTCTAGGTGCTTATGTTATAGCTCGGTATTCGGTAATGTCAAGCCTATTGCATTCCATCGATACCAAAGATGCTTAATTTGGACTCTTCTGCAGATATAAAGTCATTCCAGAAGAAAATCTAACGATTTTCATGATTTTTGGTAAATTTTACTCTGCATAGCTGATAACCTGTGTTAATAAATGGCTTCTTTCGCGGTACTTGGGCATACAAGTCATTATCTCGCAGCATAAGTCCAACTGTTCCTATAGAACATTTGTTGGCCATTTCATTATCAACATCCGAGATCAGTTTTGGAACCGATAACTTTGCATTAGCTTTAATAATCCGCCCGATAAGTTTCCTATCGGTACCAGTGAAATCTTAGTTGGGATAATCTTGCTCATTTTCTGCCACTTGGTTGGCTCAACAAAAACCTTGGATGACGGAATGTACTGCACTAGGGCCTAATTTAATCATTTCAACAATATTCCGCTAAGTTAATCCTTATTTTAATCTCGTTTGGACCGATTTATACTAATAGTTATTTGAACCAGGGCTATTTTGGAATTAACCTTAAAACTAAAATTTTAAACGTTAATTAACCCATTAAAAGTAAAATAATATTAGATAATGATGTGTCCTTAAGGATAGAAGAAGAAGCTGCGACATTATAATCACAATTTCAGATTTAGAGTTACTCCAAGTGCCTGCACGAAATAAGCTGTGACTTGAAAATAGTCAATAGTTTTAGTTTTTCTTAGTTTTAAGCGCTAATTACGGAAATATAAAAACATTTTAATATCTTAACAAATATAGACAGTCCGCTGAAAAGAACTGCATTTAAATTTTGTTGATATCTGTAATAGTTTGGAAGTTATTCGATCTTAAAATTTGAGCCTACCCTTGCACGAAATAAGCTGTGAGCTACTGTACATACATATGTACATGCATATGTATGTATGTATGCTAAGAGTAACGAAATTTAAATTCTTGTCTTCGTGTAAGAGTTTCTCATTTTGCATAGTGACGTATTGGCGCTTAATTCTCTGCGTTTTCTTGTCGACGCAGAAAAATAGTAAAGTGAGCAAGTGTGAGTGAGATAGCAAACAGTCGAATTCGACTTGCACACATTCATATGCCGTCACACATATGCGACTGCAGAAATACCCATCAAATTAATTTATATTTACATAAATTTGTATGTAAAGTATGTGCATTTACATAAGATTATTTATGTTTATAATACATAATAGCTTTTTGTTTACATATGTATGTACGTTAATTCTTATGTAATGAGCTAATAATTTTGTATAATATATCTGCATATATACATATTTGGGCATAGGGTATTTCGTAGTCGCCTCTCGACTCGAATGTTCTTGCTTTATTTCACACACGTTTCGTCATAATTTCTTTCTCGCCTGCTCGCGATCGAAAAAGTGCGCATCTACATACAGTCAGTCAATAAAGTTTGTATGCACCCTTATTTTTGCTTTAACTGCTATGTTAGTCAAATTATCACAATAAAAAAAATATATTTGGAAAGGTCGTGTAAATTCCGTTTAAACTACACAAAACTTTCCTTAACCCATTGAGTGCCCTTGGAAAATTTCGAATTTATGTAAGTCACTTTTCAAAACTTTTTTCCTCGATTTTTTCCAAAAATTTTTGGGATGCAAAAAAATTCTTGGAATAATTCAAGGAGTAAATGCAAAAGAAAATTTTCAAAAATATTTTTGCTAGTATTTTTTATAATTTTATGAAAACTGAAAAAGGCACTTTTTGCATGAAAATGAGGAAAAATGGGTTAAAATGGTCATTTTTAGGATTTTCATAAAAATTTAAAAAACACTACCAAAAATATTTTTGAAAATTTTCTTTTGCAGTTACTCCTTGAATTGTTCCAAGAATTTTTTTGCATCCCAAAATTTTTTGGAAAAAATCGAAGAAAATAGTTTTGAAAAGTGACTTTTACATAAATTCGAAATTTTCCAAGGGCACCCAATGGGTTAAGGAAAGTTTTGTGTAGTTCAAACGGAATTTACACGACCTTTCCAAATATATTTTTTTTATTGTGATAACTTAACTAACATAGCAGTTAAAGCAAAAATAAGGGTGCATACAAACTTTATTGACTGACCGTATATGTGTCTGTGCTTATGTACATATGTATGTATTTGCACGCAGTGCTGTCAGTTTAGCTTTTTTCCGTTAAATTGCGCGTTTTTTTTAAGACCAGTGGCTGGAAAAATTTGGCAATTGCGGTAAGCGGGGATTCCGGCTTTTTTAAAAGTACATATAGTTTTTTCCGCTTTTTTTCCATCTCTCCGGTTAAAAACAGCTTTTTTTGTTTTTGATAAAAAGTTGGCAGCACTGGTTGCGCACTCTTTCGATCGAGTGCAGGCGAGAAACAGAAATTGAGACGAACGGAGTGTGTGAAATAAAGTAAGAACATTCGAGTCGAGAGGCGACTACGAAATACCCTATGCCAAAACATGTATGCATATTTGCAGAAATGTTTTGTATATACAATGAAATACAAATGAATTTTGCAAAAGAATTTTAATATGTAAATAAGAAGCTTATATGTATTATTTACATAAATAATCTTATTGTACATGCAGTAATTTCATTACTCCTTGCATGCATATGTATGCATGTATGTACGTACATACATGTTATGAACTGAGCACGCTTACAGTTATTACAGCAAATTTTGCTCATTTGACCTTGAGAACATTTGACACGACGCGTCTTTCATACAAACATAGATATGTATGTATGTGTGTAAAGCATAAGACATCAAAATGCAGACAATTTTTGGATCTGGCTTTTCTTTGTTTTTTTGCATGTGTAGAAATCGAAATTACCACTTATAAATGAAACAGTTACTAAACGGTTATTTCTGTTTACAGAGTTTCGGTTAAAAGGTTTCGGTCAGATGAAAATTATTTTTTTGGGTTGCGGTTTCAGTTACGGTTTCAAATTTCAATCGGTTCTTACCGGTTAAAGGTTGCGGTTCCGGTTAGTATTTTAATCCCTGATTAAGACAATTTCAAGAAATATTTGCAAAAAAAATCCGACTTTATGCCAAAAAAAAAGGAATTCTGGCCCAATGTGCACTGTAGCGTCAGCTGATAAATAACATTGATAACAACTAAAAAGAGAAAATGGATCAAATGGACAGAAGAAGAGCAGTAGCAGCGACTAATACCCTTATTATAAAATTAAAAATTATTGATTATAAAATTCCCATCAAAATGTTTTTATCTGTCAAATACCACAATATTGGCCTCTTTTGCACCTCTTCAATCAGTCTAATTCGCTCTTTGTGTTCAAAGATCTCAATTCGGCTTCTTTTTTGCTGCTTGCGTGTCGATATTTCTGTTCAAAAAGATTTCGACTAGTCGATACACTGCTTGTACATACATATGTATAATCACTAAGCAAACAATATACATATAGAGGCGTCAAAAAGGCATTTTAGTGGTTTCCCTCGCTTTGTATGCCGTGCGACCACAGAGCGTTCGGAAATAGCCGAAGCAGTAAAACCCAAGAGCGCAAAGCAGCTGAGAGAGAGCGCACACAAGCAACGACGCAAAACTTTCAGTCTTGGATCGACACCAGAACGATAAGCACGCGCTGTGTCGCGCTCTCTCTCATTATCGTTTGTGTGTGTGAACATGCGCACGCTTGTTAGTGTGCGTGAATGTAAACACAATCAATGCAATGCGATGCGGGTTCGATCACTCGATACCCTGTTTTAAATACAAACATATAATTTTTTATTTTATTGCTTTTCATTGTTTTTATTTTTTTCCAGCGTATATATTTATTTTTATATTTATTTATATATTTATAGCTGCCATAAGAACAATCCGATGTTAATTAACCTTTAGTATAAAAAACTTTTTTGTTTCTTAAGATATCTCAACCAAACTCACAGATTGTATGTTTTATAGTTTATAGTTTATAGTTAATAGATTCATAATTCCAAAATTAATTTAAGCCTCCATATCCAAAAAGGCTCACAGTATTGATATAAGTCACAACAAATTAAAATATTAAATATATTTTCTGTTTTAAAAAGAGTATCAAAATTAGAGATGGGCACGGGCCTCATTTTTTAGGCCCGGCCCGACCCAAGCCCGAAATTCCTAATGAAAAAAAGGCCCAAGCCCGCCCGATATTTTTGCTATGAGTCCCGAACCCGCCCGAACCCGCCCGACCCGGCCCGAAAAAAAAAAAAAACAAATTTTAGTTTAGTTCTCTAGTTCTCTTTTAGTTCATTTCAAATTAAAGCATAATATCCAGTTGTTGAAAATATTTTGGACGCTCAAAATGTTTGATGTTTTGATGTCGGACCTTACAGAATTCAGTGTGACAGAATAATACCAAAAATCACTAAAAAGTTGAGAGATTGTTGGTCTTATGCTGCTGTGGTCACACTGTTCGTCAGCTTTGAACAACAAACAAATAAATAACATTGAGCACAAAAATAAAGAGAAAATGGACAAAATGAAAGGATAAGAGAAGTAGCAGCGACTAAAACCCTTATTATTAAATAAACAATTATTAATTATAAAAATCCCATCAAAACGCTTTTTTTTCGGTCAAATCCCACAAAATAGACATCTGTTGCTCCTCTTCAAAAAGTCTAATTCGCTCTTTGTGTTCCAAGATCTCAATTTGGCTCTTATTTTGCTGCTTGTTGGTCGCCATTGCTGCTCAAAATGATTTCGACTAGTCGAAACACTGAACGAATCGATGTTTTGAAAGGTAAAAAAAAAGCTGCCAGCTTTCATTAAACAGTGTTGTAAAACACCCGAAAATTTTCTGAGCTGCCCAAATTTAGGTACTGGATACAAGGGTTTAGAAATAGCCTTACAAAATAATTTCGAGCCAGTTTGCAACCCTTTTTTTATATGGAGTTGATACCTTTCAAACTGGTTTTTCAACAACTGGATACTATGCTTAAAAGTAAAATTGTATCCAAATTTCAGCTTAGCAATCTAGTTCTCTTTTAGTTCATTTAAAATTAAAAATAAAATTTTATCCAAGTTTGAGCTTAACAATCTAGTTCTCTTTTAGTTTATTTCAAATTTTTATTTAAAAATAATATTTTATCCAAATTTGAGCTTAACAGTCTAGTTCTCTTTTCACATAAAACATTTCCAGATGTGAAAAATATCCTCTCACTGCTGGCAGAGCTTGCTGGGATAGCAAGGATTCTGCTTGCTATAGTTTTTAATAATGGTGAATCATTGGCGTTTTTCCAAAAATCTAGCACGCACTCACCCGGCTCAGCAGAAGATGCTAAATACTTATCAATTTCGATGTCAATGTTGCTCTTCTCAACAATACGTTTCTTAAAGCAATTTGAATCTAAATATTCAGAAAAGATGCTTTCTGCACAGTTATCAGGTGAAGAAACATTTCTTGTAACAATTGTTTTTGTATTCCCTTCTTTTATGTTACATGCCATTTCTCTTACTGTGCATAAAACACTTACCCTTTTTTCCTTTGTTAAGAAGACCATTTCTTTGAACGGCGGATTTAAAAAAAAGGCCAACCAAAAGATCTGGACTTGAATCGAATCTTTTGATAAGAGAGCCCAAAGTCTTCAGTTTTATCTCTTTAATTGCATCAGAGTCCAAAGCATCCGTCATACAAAATTGTATTAGTTTTTCCGACCATAAAGTAAATATGTGCATCGTAGGCTCTTTATCAGAGCTTAATTGCTCAGAGCATGTTTTAAAAGGCTTTAAAAATTCAATTATTTTTTCAAGAAGTACGAAATCTAAATCTGCAATGCGCTGTAATTCATTTCTTTCTAGCAAAATACTTTTCACTTGATCTTGAACTTGAAAAATACTATCAAGCATTATTAAAGTTGATTCCATCGCGTCTTAATATCTTGCTTTAGAGCAGTGGTCGGCACTTACACATTCATATGTTTGCATTGCGTTAGTGTGCATTTTTGTTCGTCTAACAGCGGAATAGCAGCGACGCAACAGAAACAAATCGTAGCAGCGACGCGTCGCGACGTGTACGTGAGTGTACGTGAGCGGCAGCGCAGTCGCCACGAAAATTTCCTATGAGATCGAGATAGGGCCGTGCCGATAGCTGCTTTAGAGTTTTGGATAGCTTACTGTTAAGTAGACTTTGCTTAAAGTACTGTACAAGTTTTTTGGATGAGTCCATTAGCTTTTTAACTTCTTGTACGGGATGTTTATCTAAAACATCATCCATAACTAAATTAAGATTGTGGCAAGCACAGGAGAGTCGATTGTATTGAGCAAATGCAGCAACAACATTTGCCCCATTGTCAGTTACAAAGACTGATTCTTGCATTTGGTCCAGAGCCTCAAAATCAAGCAGAATATTTTTTATATTGTTTAATATGTTTTCTCCTGTTTTTTTGTCGTCTGTGAATTGCCGAACTCCAAGTAGTGCTAACTTTAAGCGAAAGTCTTCATCAATGTAGTGGGCAGTAAGTGATATAAAACAGCGTTGGGTGTGGTCATCGCTCCATAGGACAGTCGTAAATGCAACTTGTTTACCTGCCACCGATTTCATTGCTGCCAACTTCAGTTTGTCATACTCCTCCGTCATAACGTTTGTTGTCAACGATTTTCTGGATACAACTATATCCTTAAAATGTTGGTACCCATAATTTGCTCCGATTTTAATTAGCTCTTGGGCGTATTCGCAAAATCCTACACCTTTAAATACAAAATAATTTGTTGTTTTGCATTAACATTATCAAACACATGGAACGTACCTTCCGTTATGTTGAGTGGATGCAAATCTTTTGCCACTAACGCAAGTTGCTTACGCGCAAGATGGTCCACCACATTCTTTGGCAAAGGTTTTGGGGCATATTCATCCAATTTTTTTTGCTTATTGCCAATGGGCGCTGAAGTTAAACATTTATGGCGACTTAATGTGGCGGTCCCATTTTTGGCGGTGTACGCAAACACATTTTTGCAATAAATGCAACAAACAAAGTCCACCTTCTTATTGTCAAATTTAATACATTCAAATCTCTTCCACACCTCACTTTTGGTATTATCGTTTTTATATAGTTCAATTTTATCATCTTGAATACAATTTTTTGATATATTCATTTATAAAAACTTTCGTTGCGCAAATTTTTAAAAAATTCAAATGAGCCGTACCAGTTGAACGAATATTAGGTCATTTGTGAACATTTTTGTTCATTTCGCTCAGTTGATTGAGTGTTCATAAGCTAAATGAGCTTATGAGCTTGTTCAGAAATTGAATAAAAAACTTACGGAGTGATTTCTAGTAGAGACATAAATTTGTGAAACGTCTGCTTATATTTGTTTGTATTTTTGTGCGAAAATTTAATTTATGTATAACTGAGAAAAATGAGACTGAAGCGACGCAGTCATATTGAGATAAATGCTGTTGCATTGCCCCCAATAATCTTGGACATAATTGCGGCTCTGGCGACGCCGGCAATTGACGCTAAACCGTCGACGGACACCGTCTACCTGGCGGAGGGGACGTCCATCGACATTACGGCCAATCGGTATGGGTACAATGTGCTGCGCACCTACTGCTATCCGGGCAAGCCGCTCTCGCTGATCAGCCTGTTCGAGTCCGTCGAGTTCCTGCTCTCGATTGGCAACGACGACTACACGGAGTACGGGGGACGCACGCCCGAGGAGGTGCTGGAGCACTACAACGAGCAGCGCTCGATGTTCAGCTTCACGCTCTTCTCCCAGAAGCGCCAGCGCGTCCAGCTGTCGCCGTTCGAGCAGCAGTGCATCGGCGTCGCCTCCAATCAGCCCTACAACGTCAGTCTGCAGTACGCCAAGTTCGATCTGTGGCGCTTTCTGCAGCTGGGCCTTGGGATGCTGATCTTCTGGAGCGCCGGACAGCTGGCGAAGAACAGCATCTTCTACTATGTGGCTGAGATTGTGCTGGGCATTTGTGCATCGCTGCTGGTGATCATTGCGGTCATATCGAAGCTATTCCCAAGGCGGCCCATGATGTATGGCGTCCTCATCGGCGGCTGGACAATTGGACTCTTCATACTCAAGCAGTTGTCGGACAACATGCGTCTCATTCTGATCACCTATCGGGAGTATGTGGTCTGGTATCTGGCCATCACGGGGCTGGTGTCGTTCCTCGTCTGCTAAAAGAAACAAGGTTTTTGTTTTGTTAGTTTTGAGAAATTTGGAATCGTTGTTTATTCAACTCTGTATAGAAATCGAATGAATGAAAATCAAATAGTTATTTCTTAAAAAGGATGGAGACTGTAGTCTCAGTGCTATCTAGATTATAAATATAATATCTAGATTACCAAATTCTTTATTTCAATCAAAGCAGCTTTTGCTTCTTTGAACAGAGTGATATTTCAACAGCATCATCCAATGGGTGCTCCAGGCCGTTGGCTGTGCCATGGCCTACTTTTGCAGCTGGCACACGAGCGCCTGTGCCATCCTCATGGCCATCATATTTGTGGCCTATTACTGCCCCAACTCCGTGCTGAACTATGCCCACAAATTCTACAGACGCCGCTTTCCCACCAGCGTCGTCTGCTCACCCAGGAGGAGTACTACCAGCAGGCCGTCAACGAGACGGCACGTTCCCTGGCCGAGCTGCGGGAGTTTGTGACCAAAGCTCAAAGAATCTGTGATCATCCTCTGCTGCTCAAGCACATGGAGAACTAACCAATAGTGTCGGATGTATTACTTCCGCATTTGCCGCACTGGCAAGAAATGGGTCTCTAAGACTCCGCCAAGTTTGAGTTTGTACATCTCATGCTGGACATCTTGGTTGTAGCTCGCGGCGAGAAATGTGCCATTGTGGCAAGCAGTCAGATGTGCCTGGACATAATCAGGGGATACTGTCAGTGCTGGGAAGTGCCATTCATTCAAATAGACGACTGCGTTCAAGCTCAATCTTTAAATACTCCCAGCGAGGAGGACGCGAATCCGCCAATGGTTCACGTTGGAGCTACCAGTTCAATAGGAATTGCTCATGAACTTTTTGGGGGTTGATTTACAATTAATTAATTTTCTCAAAAATTATACGATAACTTTCTCTTAATTTAATGCAATAGCTTCCCCAAGCTTGTACCTTTAATTTTCTATATGCCGCGTTTTCCGCCGCTCGACCTCAGATAAGCTATAATGGTTTGAGAACAAGGTATGTATTTTGGCGGTCATTTTGTATGGGACTTTCACCGAGGTAGCTTCGCTCATTTCAAAATATCTCAAAAACGTTACGATAACTTTTCTTAGAAATGGTACCATAGAAAGGTGAAATTGCTCTCTTTAATCGTGCATTAGCGGTTTTACCCGCCGTTCCCCCTAAACTTAGTATTTTAAGAAATGGTGAAAATGTTCACGTTGTCACTTTCTTTATTCACTTGTTACACCCATTTGAAAAGCTGAAATGGCCAAAACTTTGCTTTAAACTATAGATTAATTAATTTTCTACAATTCTGCATCATTAGTTTATTGATTAAAGGTCTAATAACGCTTAAAAATGAGAAAATTCATAACTGGTTCCGACTCATGAACCAAGTTCCGTTTTTCGTTGCTAAAGAACCGTTGCTATCTTGACATGTGCGGCGGCGGCGGCGACTGTTGCGGCGCCAAGAAGTCCAGCCGCTGTTGCTGCACCAAGTTCTGTTGCGGCGGCGACTATTGCGGCGCCAAGAAGTACACCGGCTGTTGCTGCACCAAGTTTTGTTGCGGCGGCTGTTGCGGCGCCAAGAAGTGCACCGGCTGTTGCTGCACCAAGTAGTGCAACTGCGGCTGTTGCGACTTGCAAATTTTACTTAGCTCCAGAATTTGCCGCTCTTGTACTTTTAATTTTTTTTCTAGAGCTTTGTAATTCTTTTTAAGTTTTTGTTGCTCTTCTTGGAGCTGCTTAAGTTTATTTTTGAGCACATGGCCTTCGGGCTCCTGCAACCCCTGAATCTGTTGATCCAGGTTGTTGCGGTGCGCCCGAAGGCGAGCAATAGCGTTGTAATTGTTCATATTTTGAAAATTTTTTTTTTTCGCAACACGCGCACTTTCTTGTGTACTAATGTGTAATGGCTGTAAGCTCCGTTATGTTTTATAGGGCTGCCAGCTAGTTATATTCCCACGCATTTTTGCGCTTCTGTATATCAGGTTGGCAGCCCACATGCATGTTTCTTTTAGGTCAAAAAAAAAACAAAAATGCTAATTTCTCAGCCATTTAACCTGTGTTTTTGACGATCCGAACGAAAAAATGCTCGTAAAATTAATGCCAATGCTCTCATATACCGTGCATTTTAGACCATTTCAGTTTTTAGTTAGCAACGAAATTGTGGAAGGTGGCAGCCTTTCTGTTGTTCATTTCATGTTGGTTCAGTTCAGTTTCTGTAGTTCAGCTCACGTTGGAGCTACCAGTTCGATAGGTCTTGCTCGTGAACTATAATATCTCAAAAACGTATCTTTTTTTGTCTTAATTTATTGTACCATTAGAAAGGTGATATTGTAGGCTTTCATCGTGCATAAGCGATTTTCGAGGCTATTCCTCCTGTGCTTACCTATTTAAGAAATGGTGTAAATGTTCACGTTTTCACTTTCTTTCTTCAACTGTTTCTCCCATTTGAAAAGCTGGAATGGCCAAAACTTGGCTTTAAACTATAGATTAATTAATTTTCTACTATTCTGCATCATTAGTTTATTGATTAAAGGTCTAATAACGCTTAAAAATGAGAAAGTTCATAACTGGTTCCGACTCATGAACCAAGTTCCGTTTTTCGTTGCTAAAGAACCGTTGCTATTTTGACGCACATGTGCGTCAAGATAATGTGCGTCAAAATAGCAACGGTTCTTTACATAACTTACGGATATAACGGAATTTTTTGTAGTGTGACCAAATTCGGGTAGCAAAATAATGCAATAGATTTGAAGTGCTTCGGGCTTTCGGGCTTTGAAGTTAGGCCCGAGTCCGGCCCGACCCGACCCGAAATGACATTTTTCGGCCCGAACCCGGAAATTTTGTAAAAGGCCCATGGGACCCGAGGCCCGGCCCGGCCCGGCCCGTGCCCATCTCTAATCAAAATGATATTTAATATATCATTTTATAACATCGATATAATTGATATTTTTTTGTTTTTTACCTTTTTAAAAGAAAAAAGGAATATGCCCCACAATAAAAAGAGATAGTCTTATTAAACAAACATACCAATATATTTCATAAAATTACAGTTTTTTTAGTTCCAATATTTGGATTTTACAGACTTAAAAAATACTCGTTGCTTAATATGTAAATCCGTCATTCGGCTTCGGGAGTCACAAAGTTAATAAAACCAGATTACACATTTAAGCAAACTTTACCTTTAAAAGAATCGGCATTCCTGAATGACTCCGTTATTGTTGGATGCTCCCCAATGTTCTTCGAAACCTTATATGTGAATATTTCAGAATTAGAAAAAACAATACAAAATCAATCAAAAAGAAATTAAATCGTGTAAGTTTGTCGTCGATTTTCGGTGTGTTTGTGTGTACATTTTATATTCATACATCATCGCGCCGAAATTTCAAATTTGGCGCCATTATTCTGTAAAAACGCGGACTCTATTCACGCACACGCATGCACTGAAAACAGACGCCACTTTAAATACCTTTCCTTTTTTGACTGCACTTTATGAAAGTGTCATAATGTTTGTTTCTTATGTGCGACCTCAAATTGGTTGTGTTTCCGCTTGTTTTTATTTTATTTTGTTAAAATTTGTAACAAAAAAAAAATCACGCACTCGAAAAGTTCATGTCTCCTTTCTTTGATGCTCTTGAACTTCTTCCTGAACTCGAACCTCGCCAAATACCCAATGAAATGTTTTTTCCTTCGTCCAAAACGTGGGATGTCGTCGCGCATGTCCCGTCAAAGTCTTTCTATGTTTTGAGTGTGCGCACGCGTTTCTGGGTCCACGAAGTTCTGCGAATAGTTAACTATTGGTGATCGAAACCCTCATCTTCCAAACAAATATATGCCTTCCAGCAGTCGGACATGATGGTACTCCCATCGGCTACTCGCTCTTTGATAATTGCGAGCAATGTCCGTGCGTCCCGGCGTTCAACAGACAAGATAAAGAAGTCGCCACTTTCTCTCTCTATGCCTCCGAACACCCACTGGCCTTCTACCACTCGACCGCGGTTATACTTCCGTTTGCCCACTTTTGCCTCGTCAATCTCGACAATTTTGCCGGGTCCTTCAATTCGCACACGACTATTTTTTTGACTCCAGTCACGTAAATAGCTCTTCCAATCAACGATTGATTGATGGCACCATCCGAACTCGTCCTGCAAGTCCAGCGTCTCTGCCTTCAACCGCAAGCAGTCCCAACTTATAAAATTGCAAATTTCAGGAATAATTTTGAGTGCCTTTTCGAAAAAAGTGTTCTTCCGTACACTTTCCTGAAAGCTGCACTGCACTCTCACACGTTTTTTTGCTTTGCTGGTGCTTATGGGATGCACGGCAGCGGTAAAAAAAAACACTGTCTCGTCCCGAGATCCAAGAGAGCAGAAACTTCCACATTTAGGACAGATCCGTTCGCTTTTAATAAGCTTTTGCATTGTAGTTTTCTGCAACTTGTCCCTAATATGAGACGTTCACCAACACTACATTTTCTCTCACATTTTGTATGAAACATGTTTAAAAATGTTTTTTTTTTTTTTTTGTTTGGGACCGAGGAAAAAAATTAAGAAATTCACTTTTACAAAAAAATTTAAAAATTTTCCATTAGTACTGAGAAATTGAATTGCCGTGTGGACCACTTGTACAGGGTGGTTCATTTAAAAATTGGAATTTGATTTTGCTATAAAAAAAACGGCTCGATATTTTTCAAAGGTTGAACATTTATTGGAAAGGTTGGTTCATGTCATTTATTTATGAAAAACAATGTCGGTCAAATGACCACCACGGCTGACTTGGCAGTAGCCCATTCGATCAAACCCAATTTCTGAGAACATTTTCAATTGTTTCGCCCACAGTTTATTGTTAGTTTGCCACTGTTTTCAGAAGCCGATTCTTTAACACAAGTATTTTCGATCGGTTTTCCCCACTCAATATCTCCAGGCATTGGTAATGGGGTCCAACAACGTTGCGAATAGTTTCCCAGGTGAAATTGAATCTTGCCTTCATGGTTTATGCTCTTCGCGATGGTATATACCCTAATATAAGTCACATCACTGTCAACATCTAATGGAAAAATGGGCGAAATTAGACCATGATCTTTTTTTATTTGACCTCCACTCATTTTCAATTGACCTCTTCCCGAGTATATTTTTGCAATACGCACTAAAAACAAGCAATAAAATGTTGGGTCAGAGCATGGTCAGGTGCAAAGGCGGAGGGTCATCATCAATGGGCGTCAAAATCTTAAAATATTTTTAGAGAAGGTCAGTGGTCATAATCAATCCTCATTGTCATCATCATCAACATCCTAAAGGGTAATGGAGATGTAAAGAGTATTAATTAAAGAAATGTATAGACTCCCAAAAAATATTGCAAGGAAATGGATTATAAATTGTTGTATCAGGGGTGTGGAACAGGGATACGCAGGGATAAAAGCGCAGCAGGCGAAAAATTAAAAAAAAAAAAATCGCGCGCGCGATTTTCGCCTGCAACTTGCTTTGCAACCACGGTTGCATGAGCGTCTTCATTGATTTTAGCTTCTCTATAAGGGTCACAGAGTCGTCCAATGGCCATAAACAACCCATGAACCCTTTGCATATGGCTCTTATATGTATGCCTTAAAGAACTGGAACTTAGCCAAGTATCCATGGTAGTGCTCTTTCTTCTTTTCAAAACGAGGAATGCTTTCCTTCATGTCACGCCACAATCGCTCAATATTCTGCGTGTGAGCTTGCGTATCCGGATCTACAAAGTTTTTCGAATGGTTGACCGTCTGGTGGACGAATCCCTCACTCTCCAAACAATTGTAGGCCCTTCAACAATCCGACATGATCGGCTATACGCTCCTTTATAATGGCGAGCAATGTTTTCGTGCTCCGGGTGAGAAAGTCGCCACTTTCACGATCAATGCCTCCAAACAGCCACTGGCCCTCCACCACTCGGCCGCAGTTGTACTTCCGCTTTCCAATTTTGGCCTCGTCGATCTCCCCTACTCTGCCAACACCGCCAAGTTTCGGAAGGCTGTTTGAGACGCTCCAATCTATGTAGACTTCACGCAAGAAGCTCTTCCAGCCTTTGACCGATTGGCGGCTTCATTTCATCTCACCCATTAGAATGTCCGTCTCTCCCTTTATGCGCATGGTGTCGAAGGCAAGAAACCGGCAAATTTCCTTAAGCCCAATTTACACGATCGGTTTCCGACCGACACTTTACGTTAATAAACCGTCGGTCTCGTGTGAACACGCAAAATTTTAGAGCGTCGGTTTGTCATCGAAGCAAACATTATACGTAAGAATGACATTTTTTGGTGCTTATTGAATGGCAACATTTTCCATCGGTCAAAAAGTGTCGGTCGGAAGCCGACCGTGTAAATTGGGCTTTAATGGTGAAATGCGTCCCAGCAAAGAATGTGTTTGCACGAAGGGTCTCAAAAAAATTGCACTGCACTCTAACACGTTTTTGTTTCCCATGCTGGTGCATATAGGATGCACGGCAGTTGAAAAAAAACTTTCTCTCCTCCGAGGATGACAATTTACATTGCGCTCCACATTTTGGGAAAAATCGTTCGCTCCGGATCACGTTGTGTCGGCGCAGAAATTCAAACAACTCAGTTTGACTGAATTCAATTATCTCTGTCACACTAACCAAACAATTTGCACATGCCATTTTGTCACAATTGATTGCTGTAACACAAAAAATAAAATCACAAAAGGGCACATTAACAAAAATGAAAAGTAAAAAACATATTTAGCATAGCCTGAGCTATGTATGTCTTTCTTATTTTTTCTTCAAAATATATTGTGGAACCGTTGATTGAAAATTTGCATATGACATCTAATGCCGATTAAAAGAAAAATGGTCTGAGCACAGCTTGAAAATTGAACAATTTTAACACCAATTATGCGTTTTAGTGGCTTACTTGTCTTCTCTCTCCTTTGATGCCACATCAGTGTTGCCAACGTTTCTCCACGATAAAAGGATGGTTGAGCCAAAAAAAGACAGAAAACGGACAGATCTTTTTAAAAAGGACAAAAAAATAGAACAACAAATTTGTTCTTATAATAAAATAATGTTTTATTAAATAAAATATTATTTTTAATAATAATATTTTACTGAATGTCAACATTTTTCTTTAATTCACATAAAATATCATCGAGAGAGCCATTGCACACTGGTTCCTGTTGTATGGGGAGGGCGGACAAAAATACTTCTAGTTGAGATAGCGACTTGAAACTTGGCACAAAATTTTTTTAAATTAATATGAAGATGATGTAGTAAAATCATCTAAAAGCATTACATATTTTGCCATCAATCTTGGTGAGTTGCAAAGAATGTTCAATTTTAATATTCTGATTTTCTTTGAGAAATGTTGTGGGTCTAAGCTGGTCAATTTTATTTTCAAAGTATTCCTCTTCGGCAATGGACAGCTCAGTAGTTTCTTTCTTTAATTGAAATCTTATGGGTCTGCAGTATCAACGATAGTCGAGGATTTTTCCAAACACATGTAGAATTGTTTGACTTCGAAATGAGTCTAAGGGGTACGTACGATGTTACAAACAAACTGTTATTTGCCAGGTCTTTATCTGCAACATTTTGTTATATTCCGAATGGCCAGTGCTACCATCGAATCCCCACTTTGAGAAAACTCTAACGATGATGCCGCAGCTCTGCGAGCCGTTCTGCCAGCTTTTGATGATGCCGCAGCTCGAGTCTCTGATCGGTTCAATCTGTCTTCATTGCGAGATAGTGCTTATTCGTATGCGTTTTTGCCAAGCGCAATACCCATCAAACCCATAATTTTGAGTATGGGCATAAAACCGTCGTTGAAGAGGCACGTTGCAATGAAATTGGCCACTTCGATGGTGCGTGCGCCTGAGTTTATGTGTTTGGGCGAAAGTGACCAAAGAATAGAATTGTAGGACTCATTGGAATTCTGAGTTTCAGATCCAAGGCATCTTTCAAGCAAATTATCTGCCGACAGCGCTTCGTAAGCTGGTTTTATTACCTCCATCACCTTCTTGTCGAGAGGTGCATACGTGTGGTGAAAGCTATCTAACGTACCTTCAGCAGCTGCTTTCTGCCATGCGCACCAGCTTGACGCACCGGTGGGGCAATTTTGGTGTTGCGGTTTATCATCGGTGGAGCACTTATGGTAAAAAGTGGCCCAAATTTCCTTTTTCATGTCCTCCACAGAGTCAGGATGACGGCGGATCGCAAGGCCATAATATGTGGTCAACTCGGATATTAATTTGTCGGTGAGCTTGCCCGCACTTTTGCCTCCAATGCCCTTATTTTATTTTTTTTATTTTTCGAAGTCGCGTGCCCATTCGCTTCTGCACATGCCAAATGCATTCTTTCTTTTCCACTATAGGGTCACCGTCATAGGGGTCCATTTAAAAATTGGAATTTGATTTTGCTATAAAAAGAAAAGGCTCGATATTTTTCAAAGGTTGAACATTTATTGGAAAGGTTGGTTTATGTCATTTATTTATGAAAAACAATGTCGGTCAAATGACCACCACGGCTGACTTGGCAGTAGCCCATTCGATCAACCCAATTTTTGAGAACATTTTCAATTGTTTCGGCTACAGTTTATTGTTAGTTTGCCACTGTTTTGAGAAGCCGATTCTTTAACACAAGTAATTTCGATCGGTTTTCCCCACTCAATATTTCCAGGCATTGGTAATGTGGTTCAAGGCAAAAAACGTTGCGAAAAGTTTCCCAGGCGAAATTGTATCTTGCCTGCATGGTTTATGCTCTTCGTGATGGTATATACCCTAATATAAGTCACATCACTGTCAACATCTAAATGCAAAGTTAGCTCCAATCCACTTTAGGGTTGTTGATATTTTTAAAAATATCAATATCGTTGATATTTCGATATGAAAAAAATTTAATTTTTCTTGATATTTTTGACAAAAAAAATATCGATAATATCGATGATATAAATTCTTGGGCGCGAACTGAAAAAAGTCGTTTACCCACAATTTCAATTAGCTAGCTTAGATAGAATAAATATATTGAATAGTTTGCTCTGTTTACCAAGTATTTTTTATTTTAGGATTCCCTTTCACCCATATTTAGGGTAATTATATTGTTTTGAACGTAATGGGGTTATCTACCATAAATCGGAAGTTAACGATTTAAGAAAAACTCGCTCCCTTATGTGCGAGTCAGTCATCCTGCTCTTAGTGTCGCTTACAACTACTTTAATTGCTGACGTAAATATCGAAGTGCCAGATTCGCTAGGTTTGGCATCGTTTCCGACTGGCTATGCCAATACTGGATGGGATCCCTTCCTCTATCTATTGGCGGCATAGTTAAATAAACCTTTAACTCGTCGTTTTCACACAGTTCCGGCGATTTGTGAGCCTCCCCCATGGCGAACCGGTGGAACTTTTAGAAGGTGGCAAAGGATTGGATTGATCGCGGGGCTTGGACTCCACTTCCATCGTTCGGAAAAATGGGCGAAACTAGACCATGATCTTTTTTTATATCATGTAAAAATACATAGTTTTTGATTGTCCATGTAAAAAATATCTCTTTAATTTCGTGCGTTGTGTGACCCCCACTCATTTTCAATTGACCTCTTCCCGAATATATTTTTGCAATACGCACTAAAAACAAGCAATAAATTTCATAATAAAAATATGATACATAAATATTTATGGAAATTGACAACCTTTACCTAAGTAATACTCCGCACTCGCAGCGTACGATTTATACTATCATCTATTTCTACTGGCAGTATAGCACTATTATATGTATAATTGTTAATTCTAATTATAAATTTTGTTTGTAAAACGGAAATAGACGGGGGAAAACTACAAAAATGCAGCAGCAGCAGCTACCGAGAGGAACACACACAAAAGAATAGACGAAGCAATGAAATGAAGCTGCAAATGATGAGCGATAGAGCTGGCAAACTATCGAAGCACTATCGATATATCGATAGCAGACCTGTTTTGTTGCTGTTTTCACTTGGCGAATTGATCTTAATTAGATAAATGCAGGCTGCTAATATGGCAGCGATTGAATTAGCAATATTTAGAATGCACTAAGTGCCAATTCTGCAATTACACAAAAAAAAAGAAAAATGTAATACAAATCTGCCCAAATTCCACAGGAGAGACAAAAAAAGAATATGTTGGCCATATTATGAAAAGGAGTGACTGCAAAAAAAATTTTTCAAAAATATTTTTGCTAGTATTTTTTATCAGGCCTGTTCCGGTTTTCACTTTCGGCAAGATTTTGCGAAAATGAATTTCCCTCACTTGTTCCGGTTTTCACTTTCGGCAAGATTTTGCGAATTGAATTCACGTGACATTGAGCAAGTGAGTTTGAATTCGGAAGGGTTAAATCGATGATTTTGGCATGCTTAGCATAAAATTAAAGTGAAAATAAAATATTTATACAATACTTCAATGTTTTGGGAATATTACCACATTATCAGATAAAAAAAAAATATTTTGTTTGATTTTTAAATAATTTTTATTTCATCATACCTCAAAATCGATAAGACTCTAACCTAACATTTTTGTCGGATTTGCTCGACCTGTTCTGGTTTCCGCAAATATTTGTGAAAATGAATGGCAACTTTATTAGGGCTGCCCTTGTATATGAAGAAAGTAGTAAATACTTTGGTACATGTTTTAAACCACAATTTAGGTGTTTTTATGTATTGCGTAAAATGAAGAATTAAATTTCTTGTTTTTTAAATGCAAGTTTGGACAAAACTGTTTGTAATTTAATGCAAAAAAAAACTGCTTATTTATGTAAACAAACACTGTGCAACAATTGACAACCCTGCAAAAAGACATTTCCAGCACTGAAATTAACCCGCGCTTTCAAAAATACAAAGGTTATAACAAAAGTAGGTTTTACCTTTGAAAAATGTTTTGACTTATGATTAAATAAATATTTGATGAATAAATTACACAATTAATAATTATTTTAACAGGCGAAAATTCATTTGACGCAAATGTCTGATTCGCTTAAAACATTTTCCAGCACTGTTCTGCAAAAAATTACTCAACACAATGTGGAAGGGAAATTCGGAGGGTAATTCGTAGGAAATGTAAAGGAATTTTAAGGGAAATTCGGTCAAATCTTGCGGATTGAAATTCGCAAAAAACAAGTGAAAACCGGAACAGGCCTGTATAATTTTTGAAAATTGCTTAAAAGGCACTTTTTGTGTAAAAAGTAGGAAAAAGGGGTTAAAATAATCATTGTTAGGATTTTCAAAAAATTATAAAAAATACTAGCAAAAATATTTTTGAAAAATTTTTTTTGCATTCACTCCTTAAGTTGTTTGAAGAATTTTTTTGCATCAAAATATTTTTTGTAAAAAATCGAGGAAAAAAGTTTTGAAAATTGACTTTTACATAAATTCGAAATTTTCGAAGGGAATTTAAATGACCTTTCCATTGATGCCAATATGTTAGCGATTAGGGAACAATTAAGCCCCCAAATCTCAAAATGTTAGCTGTGCCAATAATTATGGTCGCCAGTGTATCTAAACTAGTTTAAGAATTTGTAAGAATGTAATAGAAGAATGTAAATCAATGTTTAAATAAAATTATTGATTAAAAATATGTATAATTATTTTATTTCTACTGCCGTGTAGATTTACCGCTCCCTAGGGGTGGGGTAATTCCAACCAGATTTCTACTAGAACCAGTCAGAATTCCAGCAGAATTCCAGTGTACAGCAGAAATACACATACAGAATAGTATGCAGCCGAATCCTATAAGGAACGCTGTAGGAAATCTGTACACTTTTCTGCGACAAATATACCATTGGGGCTCTGTATGAATTCTGTACACTTTTCTGCGACAAATTTATCATTGGGGTAATTCGCAGGAATGTTAAGGAAAATTCGATCAAATCTCGCGGATATGAATTCGCAAATAAACAAGTGAAACCCGGAACAGGCCTGATAATATTTATACCCTGTGCCCATTGAAAATGATCAAAAAGGGCATAGTAGATTTGATGATATGATGTATGTAACAGGCAGATGGAAGCATCTCCGACCCCATAAAGTGCATATGTTCTTGATCAGCATCAATAGCCGAGTCGATTAAGCCATGTCCGTCCGTCTGTTTAGATAACCGATCTCAGAGACTATAAAAGCTAGAGACCTCAAACTTGGTATGTAGGTTACTGGATACCGGTAGCAGATCAAGTTTGTTTTTAATTTTGGATCAGACCGCTATATCATATAGCTGCCATAGGAACGATAAATCGAAGATCAAGTCTTAGTATGAACAACTTGTTTGTTGTTTAAGATATCTCAACCAAACTGACAAAATATGCATACGGGATGGTCCCATACATCCTGATCTAATTTGGTTGAAATCGGACTACTATGTCATATAGCTGCCATAGGAACGATCAGTCGAATGTCAAGTCTTAGTAAGAGAATCTTGTTGGTTGTTTTAGCTTACAAAACCAAACTGACAGAATATGCATATGGGATGGTCCCATACATTTTGACCTTATCTGGTTATAATCGGACTACTGTACTATGTCATACAGCAAATTCGAGCGGCGTTAAATATTTGTTTTATATGCTTACATACATACATATTCCTAATTTTATTATAACCAATATTCTATTTTATGGAGACTGTCACAGGGTCGAGCAAACTCGACTGTAACCGCACCAGTAGGCGAGCGAAGCGAGCAGGGGACAGAGCCCCCTTGTTTAATTTGGTATATAGTCGAGTTTCCTTAAATTATAAAAACGTGAATAAACTAACACAGAACCCTCTTCTTTGTCGGGTGTAGGGGCTATTCAACAGGGTATGCTCCAGCCTTGTGGCGGGAAAATGGAAAGGACTCACCTCTGCTTGAGCTGGATTTCAAAAGTAGGCACGCCGCCTACACTTTTTGCTGCCTATGGCGGAAGAAACCAGCCTTCTGAATGGCTGCTGTCTTGTGCTCACCGGCACTGCCGTTCGTTGGCCTTTTGCCGTTGGGGGTGTCCGCTGTCCAGGCAGAGACGCTGTTGCGGTCAATGCAGAATTGATTGTGTCAAATCTCGGTGAAATTCATTGGCTCTTTTGGCGGAGACGTGACGTTGACTGTTAGCTTGGCAAGGTTATGTCCACTACGACAACCTGCAGCGCAAAACACACGCGCTCTCTCTGGGCAGGGCTGCCACTGAACGATAAGACATTAGCAGAGCTGCCACATAGATATACGCCGAAATCAGCTATGATCAAGTTCCAGTGCCTACTTCTCGGCTGAATATTAAAATTATTTATTCCCGCCACAATAATTTCTATAGTTCAAAACATGTCAAAGTTCACCTTCATACTCTACGAGTAGCTCGGATAATAATTAAAGAAGATGTTTGTTAATAAACCATTATCATATTTATTTCGTTTCTATAAATGTAAATTAAAGAAATTATTAATATATTAAATATAATTTACATATGAACATCCAAATACTCGAATTGCGAGCAAGTTGCAATCACAATTGCATTTACAAGCTGTAGCCAAATACGAAAAGTATAGTAATCTATACCGGTGCCGGCGTTTCGGACGCCTGCTCCTGCAAGAACAGAACTATAACCGTATCAGGGGATCGATAAGTCGATGAATCATTCGGCATTCGAATTAGCCAGATACACGTAAATTGATAATAATTCTGAAGCAGACGTCAGTACAGCAAAAATAACGCAGTGCTAAAGAAATCTCAAGATGGGTGTGTCCTAATGAAAATTTACTTGAATAAAAAAAAAAATAATAATAGAAAGCCAAATTAAAAATAAATCCAATAAATATACAATATATATGTACATATATCCGCCAGTAATTAATGCTGAGTTTCGAACGATCGTAGGGCTCATAATCAGTGTATCATAAGAAATAAATTTCAAACCATTAATTTCTTACAATACATTTTGAATTTCCGAACAGTCGAATCATCGACTTCAATGGGCTATAGCTGTAATACCCTCTTCGATGCATGAAAGAAGGTGTGCGAGTGTTTTTGTTTTTTTTTTTTTTGTAATTTAGTTTAATTTACATTAAAAAATAGAATTTGTAATTAATGAAATATAATAAAAAATAATTCATCAAATCGTTCAGATGTTAAGCTGTTGTTTGAATCCTTGACTTGAATTATTTGTAGCTGGTGTTTTGTAATGTTTCTGATTAAGCTTTTATGGTTGTTTATTTCATATGTACATATATATATATATAGAAATGTATATATATATACTATATATAGTACATAAATATATAGATATACATATAGTGAGATATATACACGTATATTGATTGATAGTATTTGCTTCAGATAATATTGTTGTGAATATTTTTTGTTGATTTATTATTTGTTTAGGGCGGGAGTCACGGGTTCAGTGGACACTATTGGACGTGGACACTTAAGCTTCGGCCTCAACCTCCTCCTTCACCTTGGCATCGCCGGGCTTTCCCTTGGACCAGTCGGGTTTCTTCTGTAGAATCCATATTATCAAATAATGCACATAAATTGGAAGAAACAAAACGATTGCATTAGTATGTGACCCTTGAATATGGCTTAACATTTAACCAGAACATTCCGGAACATATGTATGACTAATAACTGTGCTGGGCTCTACGACGACAACTACAACTACATACATACAACTATTATAGGTGTGTGACGTGTATGTGTGTGTTTGTGTGTTTGTGTGTTAACTTGTCGTTGTGTAAAAAATAAACAACAGTGTACAGTATAGACAGTAAGATAAAGAGAAAGATAGCAACATAGAAAGAAAGTGACGAAGGAGGACACTTGGTGCTTAACATCAACACACATTACACATTCTTACACTTTTTGGCTGTTTTTAGAGAAGAGGCGTCTTTTATCTTTATCTATTGGAGCGTTTTCACAGTTTTTTTGCGATTGAAGATTGTTTGAAGTATATATAGTATATATGGATAAATATATATATAGCAGATCAATTATAAATTCATTTATGTTACATAGGCTAGTCTATAGACTAGATATCAATTTAATTTCTTATGCGTAAGCGTATTCGTATTCGTAATTATACTTAGTTAAATCGTTTTCAATATTATTTATCTAAAACATACCTCCTTCTCTTCTTCCTCCAATGTGAACTCCTTCTTCTTAACCACCTTAAGTTGGTTGCGGAAGTTGAACTCAGCAGCCTTCTTCTGCAGCTTGGCGAATTTGTTTTCGTATTTGGAAACCTTCTTCAGAGCTGGCTTAACGCTGCGAAAGCAAAAAATCAAAATTAGATCCCAATTTTATACACCATTTATTTCAATTACTTACAATTTGCCGCGAAGATCGTTAACTTGGGCATTGAGATCGTTGATCTATTGTTTTTACACGAAAAAAAAATAGACAAAGAGATGCATAAATTAGTTGTGGATTCATATAATATGTAATTTTACAAATCGGTTCAATTGACATGTACTCTAATATGGCAAACTACTTGAATATCAAAATCAAAATGCGGGCCAGGAAACACGTGCACAGAAATCAGTTGAAAGCGATGATTTTGCTGATTCGTTGCATGCAACCTAAGTATTTTATTCTTGGGGCCAAGATGCAAAAGGCGCAGGTTAATCTTACAGTTACAGCTAAAAGTAAATTATCAGGTACAGATGCATATTATTAAATATTCATAAATGGCAAAATTTAATACATAGTTACAGCATGCGAGCGAACGAGCTAGCTAGCAATACGAGCCAAAATTGGCAATTAGGTTTCTTTTTATTGGTACATATAACGACATTACGGTTTTTTAACGGGACAGTTTTGGAGCGTTAGTTTCTAAGGTCGGTTTCTTTCTTTGACTGGTTGATTTGTATTTATTTTTTATTTCTTGCGATTGAACAGCATAACATCCAAAGGTCGATTTCTCTCCTTAATTTTTTTATTTCATTTCTTCAAATTTCCATTTGTTGCTTTAACAATATTTATTTTTAATATTTTAATGCATTTCATTTATATAATATAATGTTTATATACGATATTATGTTTTGACAGAGTTATACCTAGAGTTTAATGTTACCTAAAAAGTTTAAACACCTGAGCGTACGGATCTGGGGCCTGAGGTACTGCACAGCATGGCACATACATTACATTTAATTGATTGATTGATTGGTTGATTGATTACAGCTTATTATAATATATACGTATAATTGTCGATCACTATTTTCTGCATTTTGCTATGTGTTTCTTCATTTCATTTGCTTCTTCATGTCTTTGATTTGTTTGTTAAGCTTTTTAGCAACACTCGAGTTTGTTTTTTAAAGAACGTGTTTCTTGTGATAAAATCAATGAAACGGTAAATCGGTAGATCGGTAACGGTAACATTTAGTGGGCAGCGGTGGCAATGACTAGCGTTAGCTGGTTAAAGCGAACCGACACTGGACACAATTCAGCCCCTAACGGTTCGGGAACCTCATCACAGCTAAGTATTAAGTATCATTTAAATTTATTTTGTATTCGCATTTTTTTTTTGCATTTCTTTTTTTTTTAATTTGATGTTATGGATTCAAGTTAAGAACTGAAGTAAATCGACGCTTGGCTTTTATACTCTTCAATTGCTTGGATTTTTCTCAAAATTGTTCACATAATCTTCGATATAATAATTGTAGATATTGCTTTTGTGATAGGTTAAGGCGAGCGGTAGAAAGAGAGCGAGCTAGTAAACGATACAATGAATTCATTTCACACACATTACATTATTTACAATGAAGTGCGAGCGGTTGAGGTCGGTGAGTTTCGTGATTTTGGTAAAGGTTGGGGTTCTGGTTGCAATAAAGTTGTGATTGCCGTTCCAAATATCGGTTCGTATTGTATTATTTGAGAGGGCGGCGAGCTGTGTTGCTCTCGCTGTACTTGTTGCTGTTGCTGTTGCAGTTGCAGTTGTTGTTATTGTCAATGGTTTGTGGCTTTATCTTGTTTTGTTTTGTTTTGTTGTGTGGTGTTGTGGCATTGCTGCTGTTTTTGACAAGTGCACATGCAGAATTTCAAATGAAATAAACCATTGCCTACATTGTTGGGCGTGTGGTAACGTGCTGTGTCTGTGTCTGTATCTATTTATATTAGTGTCAATGTATCTTTGGCAGTGTTCATGTGTGCGTGTGTGTGACCAACGGACGCACAGACAGAGGCAACAAAGTAGGTGCAGATGACGCTACAGCGAAACAAACAAATTATCACAGAATGAAAAACACAAAAAAAAAAAAACGTATTAAGAAGAAGTTGAGAAGAAGAAAACACAAAACAATGTCAGAATTTTGGTGTGCAACAATTTGAAATAACAATTTCTAGTGCTGATATCAAGAAATAAGATTTGTTGTGTTCGACATATTTGTGCAATGTGAGTGCTTCGATTGCCAAATGGAATGTGCAGAGAATATTAGCAGTAACTAACAGCCTCAACTGGTGCCGAAGTCAGAGTCAAAGTCGGAAAAAAGCTAACCTCAGTTTAGCCAACTAGATTAGCTGTAACTAGATTACTACTTAACTGTATAACTGCTAATCGGTTTAACTACACGTTCTGCGTGTACATATGTAAAGTATGTATGTGTTTACTGCAAGGCGTGAGGCGATGACATATGCAGTGGCGTTCTAATTTACTTCATCTTTTTTTTGTTGGAAGTAATGATTGTAATTGAAAAGTAAAATACAAAATTTATTGTTTGATTGGATTGACTGATTGTTATTTTGATTGACTGTTTGTTTGATTGACTGGCGACTGTTGCTGCAGTTCTGTATGGCAATTTCCAACTCACAGATATTTTTGTTGTTGATTGGATTGTGTTTCCGTTTTTAAAGTAAAAAAATAACATGAAATTAACAACGGCATTAAAAACTTGAAAATCGAACAAAGAGTAGTTAAAAATAATAAAGAACCACTTATATGCTTTTCATAATATGTATAGATACGTATTTGAGTTGTTTGTATGTGAGCATTAAAGGAAACAGATACAAGAAAGAGACACAATAATTAAGAAAAAAAAAACTTTTTTGTTTTTGAACAAGTTTTTTAACATGACAGCATACCGAAAAAAAATTAAACATAGTATGGTACTAACAAAAATTGATGTTGCATTTGTCTGTTTTGTTTTTTTCTTTAGTATTTAGAGTTTACATAAATATATATATATATATACTTATATATTGAGTTTTTGTTTAATTTGAATTGAAAATTGTTGCAGTACCTCCCAGTCTTTTTTCCTGACTTCGTATTCCAGATCCCATTTCTGGCCTTCACAAATATACATACGCTCGTAATACTCTTCGCAAATCTCTTGCAATTCGCCTGTAAAAACATATTTTTGGATTTTGTTTTTTTTTTGTCGTCATTTCGACGTTTTTACGTTTTTAGATAAATTGTTTTTTACGATTACTTTGCGCTACGAATCTTAAAGAACTAGATAACTTTTTGTTTATATTGTTTTACATTTATTATCTATATGTATATGCAAATATCATAATCATATTATATAGTTTGTTTATAAATTTCTTTTTGAATATTCGATGCAGCTTCATTAGATGTTATGTGTTCGGTAAGTTTTCTTTCGTTCGAGAACTGAATTGAATTTGAATTGAAATTTACTTTACTTGAATTTGGGTGAATTTATTTTTTGGAATGGGCGCGCAACGTTTGGGTCTGAGAAATGTATTGGTATCTGTTCATGTTATTGTTGTTGGTTATGGCATTTTGGTATTTGATTTCATTGTGGTTGGTTATACTTGAGTAAGAAACGTTGTGATTTGAGAGCAGATGTTCGATAAACAGACAAATATTGATTTAGCAAGATTGAGATAGAGAAAAATAGACTCATTTGGCAGGTTCGCATAACTTCATGGTTCATGGTTAAGTTTAAATTGGCAATTAATTGAAGTATTTTCAATCGTCTGTTCTGGGAGACAACCTTCAAGAGGTCAAGAGCTTTAGCTCTCATTTGTTTCGTTCCAATTTCTCTTCTTCCAATTGATCAACGAATATTCGGAGGGGGTCTCCCAATCGCGGAATTCAAAGCACGCGCCGATTTGCTTAGTTTCGTGCGCCTTATATATTTATATATATGTGTATATGCAAATATTAAAAAGAAATCTGATTTTATGTACTTTTTGCTTTTTGTAGTTTTAGCGCAGTTAAAAACAATATCAAAATAAGGTTTCAAAAGAAAAAGAATAACTTAAAATATGATTAAGAAATATTTAGAAGAAATCAAAGAATTAAATATCAAGGGCATAATTAAAAAATAATAATAGTTATTAAAAAGATTATAATTGTGATTATTATATTTGATGTTGTTGCTGTTGTTGCTTTTTAATATAATATAATTTTTGAATTTATTTGTAATAATAATAAAAAAAACATTCGCATTGTGGTTGCTCATTTGTTTTGCTTTTGGTATTGTTTTTTTTTTTTTTTTTTTTTTGGTATATCGGTATTTTGTGTGTGTTGGTACTAAATATTTTTTTTTTTTTTGCATATTTGTATATTGTTTTCTTGTTTTGGGTGCATGGCAAAATTTGTTTGGAATTTACCTCTTGAGCTTTGAGTTTCTGGATGTGCTCTAAATCAAATTTATCGCCCTCCAAATTGTAAAGGCGTTGCCAATATTGTTTGCATATTGTTTGCAGTTCAGCTGTGATATCGGTATCGATAAAGTTATCGTTATCGGTATTCATGTTCGTAACGATTAAGTTCGAGATCACGTAACGGTGTCGTAACGAATCACGCGTTAAAGCGTAACACGATAATCAAGTACGTGTTTGTGTGTGTGCATTTGTGTGTTGTCATTGTCGGTAAAGTGGAAGTGTACGTGTGTATGTGCAGATAGATGCGGATATAAGAAAAAGATAGATAGATAGATAGATTGATTGATAGATATAAAGAGAGAAGTACATAGAAAGATAGTGTGTGTGTGTGTGATTGAGAAATATTGATAATTGTTCATGTAGGGTGTAAGTTTTTTGTGCGTGGTCCAGGTGACAGCGAGAGAAGGATTAAGAAAGAGAGAGAGAGAGAGAGACAGAGAGAGCGATAGATAGATAGATTGATAGAGAAGGCGAAGGTGTGAAAAAGTGACAAAGACGACGCACATGTTACGCGCGTTGTTCGACGCGTGTCAGAGAAAGAGAAGGAATACAATATTAATACAAAAGTCAGTTATTTAACTTTATCCTTAGCTCTACTCGTATTCACCTACATACAAATTGCATATACATAAATACATAATAATGCGCTTTGCTTGCTTATTGTCATTATCATTATTATCATTATTGTCATTACGTTTCACATTTTGCTTATTGTTTTGAGAGTAGTGCGCAATTTGTTGAGTGTGTTTTCATGATGTGTCTGTTGTGGTTCTTATGGTTCTTATGGTTCTTGTTGTTGTTGCTATTTATCGTTGTTGTGCTTGTGGTGGTTTTGGTGACTGCGTGACTGTATTTGGATAAGTGAAAGGTCCTGCTTATCGACTACAGCGCCAACGAGCTGAAACTCGTTAGCCCCTTTTCTAAAATTTAGCTGGTTTCTCAGTTACTCGTTACTCGTTACTCGTTACTCTTTATTCGTTATTCGTTGTTCTTTTGATTGGGGTTTTAGTAAAAGCTGTTTACAAAATACAAAAAACAACAGTTGCTACGTTTTTAACGACAAAAAACACACACACATTTAATACTATGTCAATTCTTAACCTAATCGCCATATTAACAAAATGATGGCAGTCAAAAAGTAGCGAGTAGTAGCCAAGCTCTTAAAAAAAGCCACAAAAAGCAAATTAGCTGGTCACATGACGAGTATTCTTTAGTCAGCATTTTCAAAATTATAGTTCTTCCTCTAGTTTAGTAAAAGCAGCGAGTTATGATCGGTCCGCCCACTTGGATTATTGGGGGAAGTACCTTCAGCTTTGAATTAACTTGGTTAATAGCAAACAGTTTTCTTTTCTCGTTTTATATACTTAATAATTGTTTGTGCTTGTTTTGGTTTTTAGCCCAAAATTCAAAATGGATATCAAATTTTGAAAGTGCTCTCTTGATGTTTGAATTCAAAACTTGCATTGCTCTCATACAAAATTGAAAATGGTCAAAAAATTACTATACAAATTTACTGTTTGGTTTGGTTGGGTTAACTACATGTTTGCTAGAACAGCTAGAAAATTGTGATCTACGTTATACGACAGGATGCCCCATACTGACACACACACACACGCACACACACACACTGTGTGGAGGAGAGAGAGAGAGAGAGTGGCCGCCAGGTGGCGCTTTTGTGCCGGCATCTTTATAATATTTGTATATATCTTTTCAGGTGCTTCAGGTAAAACTGTTCAAAATGTGTGTGTGGAGCATTTCTGTGTGGTTATTAACAGATTTCAAAATACGAGACTACGAAAAAAAAAAGTAGCGATAAAATGAAATATTCGATCGCTGTTTACGACTGGTTCTCTGGTTGATTCAGTTGTTGTTGTTTCTAGAAAACAAGAGAATGGTTTGGAATTTGGATGCAACGCTTGCCTCAAAGTCCTTTCTGGCTACGACTTGCTCCACATCGATTTTATCAGACTCCAATTTCAGTATCATACTGTAATAATCCTGACAAACTTTCTGTAGTGTATCTGTGAATGTTCAGAAACGAGTGAGTCGGTTGTCTCGAAAACTATGCACCGACGGTGTGCGAGTGTGTTTTTTAGTTTATGTTTATTTTTGTGTCTGAGTGTGTGTGTGTTGGATTGAATGTTTTGTATGTGTGTGGAGGGAGTGTATATGCATGTGTATTTTTGGTGCATATGACATGTTGTAAAACTTCCCAGGAGAATAGGGACACACTGACAGCGACAGAAACAGAGACAGAGACAAAAACAGAGACAGACAGGGAGAGAGAGAGGATTAGAGAGCGCGACGAGAGAAATAGAGAGCTTTAAGTGCTTCAATTACTTGCGTAATTACTCGCAATATCTCAAGTAATTTCAGCCCTATTTGTATCATATTTAAAAAGATCCGAAATATATAAATATTTGTATATACGAGTATATATGTGTATGTACAGGGGGCATATATATCAGCTTTAGGTTTAGTTTGTTGTTGAGATTTAAGTGTATTATACAAATAGTCAGTGTTTTAGACAGCAATTATACATATTTGTAAAAGATATAGTGAATATTTTATAATTAGATTTTTATAAAAATATAGAAAGAAAGTAAGATAGAGAGAGAGAGAGAGAGAGAAATAGAGATAGCTGACAGAAGGTGTTGGTGTTGCTGCTTTTGCTATTTGCTATTACAATTATTATTGTTGTTGTTGTTGTTAAGCGTAGTTAAGTTTTGATTTTGATATGTGGAACGCTTTTTGTATTGATATTGATAGATTGTAAATAGGTAGCTTGGATATATAGTATAGAGATAGTATAGATAGTAGATATGTATGTGTGTACCTCAACATCCTTGCGTTTAACAACATACTCAAGATCATATTTCTGGTCCTCCAATTTATTAATCCTGTCATAGTGTTGCTTAATCAGATTTTTCAGTGTTTCTGTACCCAAAAATGGCAGCGTGACCAGAACACACGCAGATACGGATACAAATTCAGGTATATATATATATAAAATACATCGGGTGTATATATATATATATTGGGTATATATAGGGTATATATATATAGTTGGGTAACGTGGACGTGTATGTTTCATGTGTATTATATGTGTTTGTGTATTTATATTGAGGAACAGAGATGGAAATCGGGGTGGAGAGAGAGAGAGAAAAAATAGATATATTTAAATACATATCAAATGCTTGTGTCTGGGTGTGTTTATGTGTTGATGTTGGTGTTGGTGTTGGTGTAGGTGTGAATGTATGTGTGTGTGAAGCGCAACTTGTTATTCTTTTTTCTCGAATTGAATATATTTTACTCATTTGTGTAGGTGGGTGTATGTGAAAGTTTTGTGTGTGTGTGATGATAGATGACACATTGTAGAATTTAATGTTTATGCATCAGTTTCGTTTTTTATTCATTTTTTTTTTCTTTTCTTTTTTATTATATCTTATAAAAAGAACAGCAAATAAAAGTGTGATACAAAAATTTTGTTTGCTGTTTCCTTTCTATTATTTTTTTATTTTTTCTCATCGTTTTATTATTGGTTTATATGTAGCTCTATCATTTAATGGCTAAAAAGTTATATTTATTTATTTATTGATTATCTTTTCTTTTCTTTTTCTTTTTTTTTTGTGAATTTGCTTAAATTGTTTTGGATAGCGGACACTTACCTTCACTGGCATCACTGAGATTTCTGGGGCTGCCGCAACGTTCTTCAATGATGCGTCTACGTTCAGCCGCTTTGCGTTCCTGTTCTTTCTTCAATTCCTCAGCGGCTTTCTTGCGCAGCAACAACTGTTGGCAAGAAATAAGATGGCAATAAGTACATATGTATGTATATGCTAAATTTGCTTATCGAGCTTACCCGGAGTTTCTTCTTCCTTTCTGGGGTCATGAAACCCTTCTTGGCCTTCTTGGCCTTGGAGGCTTCCTCCATGCGCTTGCGCACCTCAGCACGCTTGCGCTCGATCTCAGCCTGTTTAGCCTTCTTAGCCTATAAAACAGAGGGCAACAAATCGCTCGATTAGTGTATGTGTATGTTATGGTTAGCTTATCATTATCTATAGCACAACAATTAGATGACACACGCTGATAGTAGGAAATTGAAAACACTCGGGGAACATTCTCGGGCGAGAACTTATGAACATTGACGACGGTGAGGCGATTGCCGTGCATTGCGGCCACACGTACACCAGTGTACCTCCTCGGCCTTCACTTTGGGATCATTGGGATCCTTGGGGGGCCCAGCGGGCGCGGCCGCTGCCGCTTTACCGTTGGCCGCTGCCGGCGCTGCCGCTTTGCCATTGGCTGCGGGTGCAGCGGCTTTGCCGTTGGCAGCTGGAGCAGCTGGCGCCGCTGCTGCAGCCTTCGCCGCTGCTGCCTTTTTCTGCAA
The DNA here is from genome assembly GCA_037043495.1 of Drosophila recens. Classification (NCBI taxonomy): domain Eukaryota; kingdom Metazoa; phylum Arthropoda; class Insecta; order Diptera; family Drosophilidae; genus Drosophila; species Drosophila recens. The sequence goes on along the minus strand of JBAMBJ010000944.1, from coordinate 8,747 downwards.
GTAAATAAAGAATGAGTCGATTAGTCGATTGCTATCGATATTTGCATAGTCAACATAACATAAACATGTGAGAACGGATCACAGACAGCACGACAAGCTACGACAAACGACAAACATTTGACAATGGACAATCGATAACATTGATCACTTGACAGTTATTCCATTGCAGTTGTCTTTGTATTGTCGATATTGCATTCGTTATCGCCACCTGAATCGCAACTGGTTGGCAATCTGTGAAAGCGAAAGAAGCTGTTGCAAATTTGTGTGTGTTAAAGCGGTTAATTTGCAGCGTTTATTTTTAAACTTCGTTTTTAATGCTTCGTTTACACGTGCCACTTATCCCAATCACTGCACTGTGTGAACTCAGCTTTAGCTGCATGTTAAACCACATTTCAATCAGAAACTCACCTCTCAACAGATCCAATGCATTCCCGATCGCAGTTCCCAGTGCCCAGTTCCCTTTTTGTCTTTAAAGCTTTGTTGCACACACATTCAACTGCATATTGAAATGGATACATGAGTATATATATTCCCAGGATAAATCCAGGTGCAAAAGTGCGATACTTACCTCACCTCATCATCAGCCATTTTGATTTGTGTTTTTAGTTACTGCAAGTAGAAGAGAGTCGAGCACAAGGCTATGTGTGAGTATCGTGAATGATAAGTGAACTGCAGTGCAACTATTGTTGACTGTTGAAGCTGCATGACATCATCGTGACACACATAGATCCATATATATACACACACACACACACATGCACTACAATTGCGTAGGCGACAGGGTGTCGCTTAATTGGCTTCTAGTATATGTTCCAAAAATCCAAAATAATTGCCTGATTTGTTCGAGCATTTTCCGAAATTTGTTCTCTTTTCACACATTCTACACACATACATTAACGCACATACGTACAAATTTATACAGCTGGCTGCCAGTGCGTATGCGCAATGTATGTAGATAAACACATTACGTATACGCCAGCGTTGCCGCACCGTATATGGGGGGCGTCTACTGATCGCGCTCTCACGCTTTTTACTTCTCTCGCTCCCTCAGCTTCTGGCTCTCGCTTTCACTCTCGGTCCCCCTCTCTCCGTCTCTTTTGCACACACTTAAGTTTTGTTTAGCTAGTTAAAAGTGCGAGCAGGACAGCTTGCTTTAGCTATAAAACTGCTTTAGCCTGTCGATATCCAATTACAGGCGTGAGAGCGAGAGAGACTGCAAGCAAGCTTTTAAAAAGCTTGTCACGCACAATTTGTTAGAAAAGCTCTTGAGAATATCTCTGAAAGCTATGACTAACTGTTTGGGCAACCACTCAGTCAACTGATCGATTGATTAGCTAGATTAATGGCCTCGATTATTGCTAAACTTGTAGTCCTTACTGTATACAGACCGGTAAATGGGTCAGATAAGTAAATACAGTTATTTGTGTGCGTCAAATACTTGGGTAAACTTGTTTGAAGGTCGTTTGAAAAGCTTAAAACTAATGAAAGAGAATTTAAGCTCTGTAGAATTTCCTTGATATCGAAATAAGAATAACAAATGCTGCAAATAAAATAATTTAAATATGCATAGGCATATACGACTTGTATATAGATCTAGAGAATCTATTTAAAAATTGCGAATCTTTAAATAAATATTATGCTCAGCAATATCCAATTCCTATAGTTCATGAAAGAACATTGTACATACACTAAAAACAAAGTATCTGAAGCAGTTTGTTAATTCCCAAGTTCAGCTATATCTTTCGATTTGATTTAACTTGATTCGATTTTAAACGGCTTGAGAAAAAAACGCGCACACTCTACAAATATATATGGTAGTATATATTAATGCGTGTGTTTGTGTCCGTTTCTGTGTGTGTGTGCGTGTGTCTATGTGTATGTTTATGTGTGTATGCCACATTTCTATTTTGGGTTGCTACTGTCGTTGCCGCTTCTGCTGTTGACGTCTGCGTCCGCACACAAAATTGTTGCTGGCTTTTAGCTTATTCGAATGTATCTGTATCTTGTATCTGGTTGGTACATTTTTAGCTTTTGCACGCACACACACACAGGCACACAACCACATACCAACACTGATTTCTATATATATATATGTATATACACATATGTTCTCTCTATACAGTTCACACTCCTTACATAATCATTGCGTTCAACGAATTATGAACAGTATTGAAATTTCAAAAAAAGAAATGAAAAAAAATGTTGAGAAATCAAAAGAAGAATACATATTCTTTTATATTCTCTGTAATCCTTGGCAACACTTTTCAGCACTTGAAAAAAATATAGTAAAAAAAGTTGTACGTAAAAAAAAAAATAATAACAAAATGTTGGTTATATCTGCATAGATTTAGGATATAACAGTTAATGTCACACGCACGTTACAACTGGTGAGAATTGTTCAGAGAGTCGAAAGTTTCCCAGTTTGTCTTTTACTATTATTATTATTATTAATTATATTATCTTTTATTGTATGCACGTAAGTTGTTGTTGATTCATTTGGTTCATTTTGATGTAGTTTGCATTCTTATTGTATTCATATAGTTGTGGTTATAGTTATAACTCTTGAGATTTGCTTGTGTTGCTTTCTTGGTTGGGGCATTTCAGCATTGCGCCAGCAACCCACTCACCTTCAAGGAATTAGAAAAAAAATGAAAAAAAATTGAGCGATGCTGTCGATCACACGAATCGGATGGTACTGAACGACACAAAAAGACTGAACGGTCCGACGATCCACGGCAGACTATATTCTTGAGGTGGCCAGCCGATGGATACAGATACCGATTCGGATTCAGATTCAGATTCGGATTGTCCAACAATACACACACACAAGCACACGTACACACACATACGCACAAACATTGGCATTTATATCTATCCGCCCACCTGCCCGTCCTTCGGCGTTGGCGCTCTCTCTGGCCGCTCCCCACACAGAGAGAGAGAGAGAGAGCGAGCAAGACCGAGGGTGACAGAGACAGAGTTAGAGAGAGATAGAGATAGAGAGAGCGTATTGTGTAGTTGTATTTGTATCTGTATCTGGGCGCACATACTAAAAATAGAAGCCGCTGGCAACCCAAATCGAAATGGATACCGAAAAGTGTGTTGCCCGTTGTTCATGGTGTTGGTGCATTGGTGTTGGTGTTTAATGTTTAGTGTTGGTGTTGCTGCTGCGCTCAGCGCCGAGTGATCAGCCAGTGGCCAACGGCTCGGCCTGTTGCAGGCACTTGGAGAAAACATCCATAGTACATATATTTCAATCACATTCATATGTATCTATCAATGTATGCGTGTGTGTGCGTCTGTGCGTGTGTGTGTGTGAGTTGGCGGTGTAAGCGGAGCCGCTTGGAATTCAATGCATGTATAAAAATAAGTTTGCTCCAGTTGAGCGCTTCAGTTGAGTGGGCCAGCGATTCTTTCGCCGCTGCTGCTGCCACTGCCGTCCTCCACATGCAGTTAACCAGGCATGCATACAATGACCACAACACCAAAGATCAACATAATCAATTTAACAACTCATTTTAATTCAGCCCTGGTCGACATCTGCAGAAAACAGCTGCGTGCACAGCCTAAAACTACTTGGAAAATTCACCAAATAATATTAAAAAAGAAAATAAGTTTTAGGTATTCCATAAAAAAAAATGGTCTATAAGAAGCCCATTATTAATAGGAACTAAACTATGAGGCTTATATCACTTTACGTAGTCCCTCAGTTAGACTCAGCTAACATAAGTGAACTTTTAGTATACAACATATTAATAACAACGCGTTGAGGCAGTTTGCTAATAAATCGCCAATTTCAAATTTACATTGTTGAAAATTCTGTACGATATTTCAAATCTTTCAAATATGCCGATTTGAATAGCAATAACATATTTTTGAATAAAAATATTAACTTAGCAGTTGAAACACTTTCAAGCTGAATCCATAAGATTCATTGTGTGTGTATCTATGTTATGCATACTATTTTCAGACGCTATGAAATGACCCATTTACTGGGGGCAAAAGTAGATTGCCCAAACATAAGTCAATTGAAATCATTTCAAGAGCAGACTATGTAGCTTCAAATGTGAATATAAACTATTTTTGTTTCTTTTTTTTTATTGAATTGAAAAGTTATAACATAATTACTAATTTTGATTAAATTATTAATATTATTCTTTTATTAATCATTAAGTAAATATTTCATATTATTTAGGAAAATATTCTAATGAATTTTTTAAGACGCTGAAATTAAAAGCTTTCGCAAACAACCGATATAGTGCGGAAATCTTGCCCTAGACTAAAAACTCTTACTATTTTATACTAAATATACATAATAGGTCTATATAATACAGTTATATATGCATACATTTGTATAATGTGTAGATTATGAAGTTGGCAAAGACTATGCGTCGATGACGCTGCAACGCGTCGTATTCGCATTCTGCCAATGGGAAACAATCAAAAAACAAATCAGAGCAGGTACGAATACTCCAGTGCACGACTATAAGATACCTGTCACCCAATTAAAATATATTTAATTTTAAGCCCCAACCGTATACTCAATGACGCACACATTTATACCCAGGCGATGCTTAAAAATTTCTAGCATAAAAATCATTCTAAAAATCAAGTTTACAGCTCTATTTAGGATATTATTTTTGAATTAACACAAGATTCGGATAAAATGGCAACCACTCAGTATGAAAATTGATGAATCAAGTAATTTTTACTCTATTTAAGAAATTTCGCAATTACTGAAGTTTTGCTACCGTTTCGGATTGATTTTATGATTGATTGACAGTAATTAATTGGCATGAACGCCACCAAAAACTGAGTTTTGTTTTTATTTTTTTATTTATTTTATTATTTCTAAGCATTCCTAACGCTACAGCCTTTCTGTTTCAACATTGACGCGTTAGTCACAACGTATTAAGTTTAATTTAAACATTGTTTTTATGGTGATTTACAATTAACATTTTAGAAATTATCATTTATATTATCATTATAGTCAATTCAATATTTCTTTTCATGAATTTAAAATATTTTAATTTCGAAATCTGACTCTGAGATCCAGAAATGAGTACAATACATATACCCTTGTTTTTTAAGAGAAAGGAGTATAAAAACAGACACCGAATACATTTACAAATACATTTTCACACACTCGTGCATTCACAGATACGCAGCTGTCTTGCAAGTAGCGCTAATGTGCAAAAATTTCCCAAAAATTTAAACAGCAATTGTTGTTGATCTTATTGTTGGTGTTTTTCTATGTGGCCTGGCAGCATCTTTGAAGCAGCGCCAAAGGCAACATCAATTTTCGTTTCAATCACTTTTATACATACATATGTATGTATGTGTGTGTGGAGGTGTCGCTGTGGGTGTATATGCGTTTGTGTGGGCGTGCATTACCATGTACTAAGCATATAACCAATAGATATGTATTCTATATACATATTTACATACAAATATATGTTATATATGTACATGTGTGTAGACTGCGATCTCTGTAAACTTTCGTGTTGAAAACAAAAAAAGAATTCTTCTTTTCGTTGCTCAAAATTTCTACACATTGACTATTTCGAAATTATTGTTGTTATTCTTTGATTTTCCTTTTGAGAAAATTGTGAATTTTCAATTTCTTGGTCGGGCGTGTTTTGTTTGTCTGATATTTAAATAGAATATTTTGTGGCAGCCATTTATGTAGCGCAGCAGCATTTACTATCCATAAGATACACGAAAAAGTTAAGATGCAGTTTCGAAAATGAGTAGAAATTAAATAATTTCAAGGTTTTTTAATCATTAAATCATACTTAAAATACTATTATTTAATACAACTAAAACATTTTGTAAATTTAATTTAATTTAATTTAGTTTTATTTGAAGCTTTCTAAATATAATATCTATGCATATTAATAATGATTTTGATTGTTTGCATTCTTGATTGTATGCAATCTTTTGTATATCTATGTATGGAATATCTATCGTATTTTTTAAGACCCACAATCTAAAAGTCACGATTTTATTAAAGTATAAGCGGATGTTATTATAATTAACACTAAAATATAACATTTCTTAGCTTTCATTTCAATTGTCATGCAATAAATTCATTTTAATTTTTTATTAATTTGTGGAGAATATTAGCATATTCAGTGTCATGTCCTTAGATGCCACATTGCGTTAATTATAAATAGTTTAATCAGTATTTCTTACGCCTAATTTAAATCTGATTATATTAAATAGCTCACAAAGTCAACTGTAGGCGCTTAGGAAGTTCGGGTATGCCTTACGCCATATTCAGTGGCTTCTTCTTCTTGCTCTTGCCAATGCTGCTATTTTTATGCTGAAAGCCATTTGAAACAGTTTTGAGCAGCTTTTTAGTAAATGGCCAACACAATTTATGATGCTCGATATTGTTTTCTCAACGAGTGTGTATGTGTGTGTGTTGCTGTTTTTCTTTTGGTCAAGTTTTTTTGTGAGCTATTTTTGGACTTTGGCCAACAGGAAACTGCGGGCGGGCAAGGCTAGGTAAGTGTTAAAGGTCCACATGTACATACATACATACATACATACTATACATACATACAAACATATGTTGACTACTGAGGCACTCGGTATGCGTCAAAGCAAAACAAACGTCATAAGCGTAGCCACACTATGTTGGACCAAACCCCCAAAGCCCACAGCAAAACGTTGCATGCTGCAACCCCATTGGCCTTGTAGCGTTGCGACCTACCTGATAACAATTTGACGCTGACGCCTCTGTCGCCGCTATTCTGACCCATATAAGGTTATACAGCACAAATACAGATACATATACAGATGCAGATACACATGCAGATACAGATTCAGACACAACTACAGCGACACAGTGACTGTGACTGTGAGTGCTGCATCAACAGCTCCAGCCACAGATTTAGATAAAGTTGCAATTACATTTACAGATACCGATATCTTAACAGATACATTTACAGATACATTAACAGATACATATACAGATACATTTACAGATACATTTGCAGATACTTTTACAGATTCATTTAAATTTGCAGATACATTTACTGAAACAGATACATTTACAGATACATTTACAGATACATTTACAAAAACATTTACAGATACATTGACAGATACCAATACAGATACAGATACATTAACAGATACATTTATTGATACATTTACTGCTACATTCACAGATACCAATACAGATACATTTACAGATACAGTTACATATACAATACAGATACAGATACATTTGCAGATACATTTACAAATACAGATACATGTACAGATACATTTACAGATACAAATACAGATACATATACAGATACAGATACATTTGCAGATACATTTACAAATACAGATACATGTATAGATACATTTACAGATACAAATACAGATACATTTACAAATACATTTACAGATTCATTAACAGATATATTTTACAGATACATTTACAGATACAGATACATTTACAGAAACATTTACTGATCCATTCACAGATACTAATACAGATACATTTACGGATACCGATACAGATGCATTTACAGCAGGGCTCGGCACGGCCCTATCCCGTAGGCATAGGAAACTTGCGTGGCGACTGCGCTGCCGCTCACGTACGACACACTGCTACGATTTGCTTCTGTTAACGTCGCTGTTATTCCGCTGTTAGGCGAACAAAAATGCACACTAACGCAATGCAAACATATGACTGTGTTGGTGCCGACCACTGATTTACAGACACATTTACAGATACAGAAACGGAGTCTGCAACAACAGCGACAACAGAGAAAGCAGCAGAAGCAGCAGCAGATGCAGAAGGGGGTGGGGAGCAGACGGGGCAGACGGGGCAGACAGAGTTGCCGAGCAGTACTCGTAGTTGGCAGGTGTGGAGGTTGATGTCGGCCAACAACTTGCACTAGTTTCGCATTGCACGTCACTGCCACTGGCAATGACGTCATAACCCAGTCGCCTTCAGCTGTTGCAACACTGCCACGAGTGGCATGCAACAGCCAACAGCCAACAGCCCAGTGACGCCCAATTGATGGACGCACAAAAGTATATTACACAAGCTCAAGCTCGAACTCAAACTTTAGATAACCAACTAAGATTTAGCTCACATTCAGAGTCCGCGTAAGGAGCCAACATAATCCCGGATTGCACTCCACGCTCCCATTGCCCCTTTTTGCCCCTTTTCGCCGACAGCATTTCGGTGCTGGGTCAGCGTCATTCCACACGAAGGTCACTTGAATTCATGTGGTTGCGACCGCGACTGCGACTGCGACTGTGACTGCGAATGCGACTGTGACTGCGACGGCGGATTCGGTTTGTTTGTTATCCGTCTGACGTTAGCAACTACCGGCCTCCTTTTCCCCCTGCCACAGCGTCTGCCGCAGCCCCTCGCCGCTTACCCTTCGCGGTTCGCCTTGAGCATCTGCACTTGCAGTTTTATGAATGAAATTTGCGCCCTGCTCGCGTCATCAATGGCTGCTTTTGTGGTCTGTGACTTGACTGGGCGGGGCGGGGAGATTCACACGACACGCGCACACACACCCACAAACACAATCTATAATATTCATAAATATTCGAGTGTGTGTGTGTGTCCATGGACTCGAGTGCAGCACACTATAATAAGCGAGATTAGCGGCCAGGCGTCATCTGTTGACATTGAGGATGCGTCCCAGCTTACATTCGACATTATTTTCCATTTCAGCTTTAACATTTCATCGAAACAAGCTTTGCAATAGCCCGCTCATAATCATCCCAGC
>JBAMBJ010000943.1:0-66279 GCA_037043495.1 Drosophila recens | reverse complement strand
ACGTCTTCGGAGGATTCTCTCCAATTCAGCCCCCTCCCTAGGCTATATAAAGAAGGATAATGACTCTTGGACAACCTCCAGTGAAGAATCACTGGAAGCCCTATAATCAAAGCACTTTCCGGGATGTTCCCAACACACCTTATGCAGTCAACAAAGCATAATTGAGGTGCCTCTAAACCCTTCACTCTTTAGTGTACATAATATCGAGTGGGCGACAAAAATGGCGTGGTTGTTGTCCCCTAGAAATAAGCTCTCTTTATATAACAAGGTAGCCATTTACAAGACCATATTGAGTCCGATATGGAAGTATGGACGACAAGTCTATGGGATCACTGCCAAAACCCATCTCAACAAGATTCGCGTGGCTCAGAGCAAAATCCTCCGAAAGATGTGCAACGCTCCCTGGTACATGCGCACTAGGGACATTGAAAGGGATCTAGGAGTTCCAAGGGTTGGTGATGTGGTCCAACTTCAGGCCGAAAAATATAAAGACAGGCTGGCCTCGCACCCAAATGCACTCGCTCGACGTCTTACGCGATACAAAGGGAAGAGGAGACTCAAAAGACATCACCCACAGGATCTGCCCACCAAAGTCCTGTCGTAGACAACTGTTGTAAAAATGTAAATATGATATACTCAAACGAGTTTAATGTAATATCCGAATTGTATATTTCACTGTAATTGTTATTATGAAATTGTAGTCACTATTTTTTGTCTCTGATGTAAAACTAGCTTAAGCTGCCATATGGTAGCAGTATAATAGTTAAAATGTTACATTTATAAAAATTTAATAAAAAATTACTTTTTGAGAAAAAAAAAAAAAAAAAACTTCTGTGCCAGACATTTATCTCCTATATACCTAGCGAAACTCTAAATAATTCAATGTTTCGCTGGGCCTGCAAATAGTGCTGCCCATCGCCCGTTCCTTATCTGGCAACTCCGTTTTTAGTTTCAGTTTAGTTTACGTCCGGACCGACAAGCGGAGATAAATGTCGTCTTCTTCTTTTTTACTTTACGCTAGCGTTTTTTTTATATGGAGTTTGACTTACGCTAGGTCTTTTATCTCACGTCGCACTAAAGGTCAAATGGACCCTTTTTCTGATATAAATTAATAGCTCGTAGGCTTATCGAGTTTTCCGTGTAAAGTTTTTTGGATACCATTCTAGATCGAATTTGGAAATAGTTTTGAAAAAATGGGCGTGGCGCTGCCCATCAACGCCCCTAAAAAAATATATATGCAAAAAAATATTTAAATTTTTTTTTTTTTTTAATAAATATTAAAGTAATGTTTTTTTTATATTTTCTAAGTATATTTCAAATTTTTTGTTTTTTATTTCAAATTTTTAGAAGCATTTTTTGGATTTTATTTTCGGAGAGTAGTTAGCCTGTAACTAAAAAATCTATGTTTTATTGTTGTCTGTGTGTCGTAATATCAATAACTCTTCCCAAAAAATTATTTTTTTAACGTCACTTTATGGACACTTACTACAGACAACACGAACAATACCAACAGCACAGATCTACCAACATAATGTACAAGCCACATTGATCACTTTTCATCATCATTTTTATTAAAAATGTTCAATTTAAAGAAACTAGAGCCACTTGAACTTCAATCAAAATATTTGCACAATTTATAAGCTGCACGTTTAACAGCTGTTAACTTAACATCTGAATGCAATGTTAGCATTTCTGGTATGCAACATTAAAATTCAATGTATTCCTAATAGGAATGTAAGAAAAGTTTGTTAATTTGAATACTGTTACAAAACTAGTTTATATCAGAAAAAGGGTCCATTTGACCTATAGTGCGTCGGTACTAGGCTTAATAGTGAACTGCATTCAGTGATCTGCACTCAGAGACCAATTAATGGTTTGCTGAATTTAGCTAAAGAAGTGCTGGTGGAGTTCGACGGAAGTTTCAGTGCCCAAATGTGGGTAAACCAACTGAAAACCGTGGGGCTGGTGTATGAATTAAACGAGGCTGGTCTGCGAATGCTGAGCATCACCAAGCTAAGAGGCAACGCGCAGCAATGGATGCTTATCAACACAAAGCGCATGCTGGAGCCGGTCGACAAACTGTGTGAGCAGCAGATTATGGTGATTGGGACCAAAGTATCAAAGTCTGACTTGCGCCTCAGTTTTTAGCAGCGAAAGTGGTAAAGCCAAGAAAATTTTGTCACTTATTATGAGGATAAGAGGTCGGCAAAAATCCTCGACTGAACCCTCCTCGAGGGTGCCGACTGGATATAACACTCCAATGGTTCCCCAGGAACTGGTGTTAGCCAAGACCTTTGTCATCGGCATACAGTATAGCTCCTTAATAGCCCTACTGTATGTTTGATGGCTCTGGTCATGGTCTGAGGTAAAGAGGGCTGGACTAAGGTGTTATGCGACCCGTGCCGAGAGTCAACCTGGCTGGGAGCCCTCCCCAAAAATAGCTTAGTCTTTTACGGAGCGTTCGGATACCTGGCGCCCTCCGGACTAACTAGCCTTACCTGCACATAGCGGATCTCTGTGCAGTCGGACCTTCCTTTCTCCGCAACTCGTGGGACTCAAACATGAATCCAAATGCAAACAAACAATTACAAAAACAAAAAGACATATCCCATGTCTCTTAAAAAGTCATCCGGAATCCCAGATTCCTCTCTCTCAGCGGCGACTTCGACTTCTAAGTCGTGCCAAAGCTCTAACGTAGCCTCGGAGATGGTCACCATGCCAGCCGATCCTACCAAAATCGCAACACCGGAGATGGTCACCATGCCAACCGGTCAAGCAAAAGGTGCCGGTTCAAGAAAACCCGTTTTCCACCCGGGCCTTGGGGTAGAGGGAGTCATCCTACCGCCCCCAATCACCTCGGAGTTACAGCAGAGCTCTAAAAGCGCAGCGGTATCTCCAGCTGGTGCAAGGACGGTGGGTGAAGCTCCCACAGCCGGCGCCAGAAAGAAGTTCTCCTTCACGGAGAGAAGAAGCGCGGGAGACATTCTCCAGCGTAATCATGGTAACGCAGGACCCAACCAGTCAGCCGATTGGCTGAGAAAGGTGGAATGGGCCACGAGCGTTATCCCGGACTGGAAGCCGTCCTCCAAAGCGCTGGCTCAAGCCAAGAGGCAGCGCTCTCAAGAGACTCCTGCACCTAGTGCCAAGAAGTGAAGGGTTCAGCCGGGCAGATCCTTCGCCCAAATTGCCAAAGAGAGGATCCTTATCGGTGTCCTTGACCGCGGCAATCTGGAAGGAGGCATCCCCAGAAGCCAGTGGAAGTGGGTGGAGTCGGCGCTGGCCACCCACTGCTTTAATCTCTTGGAGAGAGAGCCTGGTCCACCCCCCATCTGCAAAGACGTCGGGTGGTTCCAGGGAAATGTTAAGGTTATAGCCTGCGACGACAATCGGTCGGCAGAGCTATACAAGACGGCCGTCGCTAGTGTGGGCGAGGTCTATCCAGGAGCCAAGCTGGAGGCCGTTAACTGGGAGGAGGTCCCAGTAAGACCGAGGGCGAGGATGTGGATCCCGTCCACCATCAAGGAGCCGGAGCAACTCCTCAAAATGCTGCAGAGGTGCAATCCCGGGTTGCCCACCCACGACTGGCGGGTGGCCAAAATCGAGGAGGCACCTGGGCCCACTCACCAAGCGGTCATCATCCTTAACAAGGAATCGCTGGCCCCAATCGACGCGGCTGGAGGAGAACTGAACTTCGGTTTCAGTTCTGTCTTCATCCGCGTCTATAAATCTGATGCGGCAGTAGGTGGTGCTTCTTCCGACAAGCCAGTCGAGGAGGACATCACCGCTGAACTCGAAGCCCCCGAGCGTCCGGAAATGGACGGATACAACTCAGACGCGTCCTCTCTCACGAGGAACCTGAGCAAGCTTTGGCAGGCGGGTGACCTGGAGGTCACGTCAGATCTTGCATCCGAGGACGAGGATGCGAACATAACAGTGGTGGAGGGTAAATCTACAGATGTCTTTGAAGATTCTGCAGATAAACCTCCACCACTGTAAGGCGGCCTCTGCGGCCCTACTACTCCGTCTGGCTGGGGACGGAGCCGACTTGGTCCTGATCCAGGAACCTTGGATGGTGTGTGGCAAGTTTCTGGATTGGGATCTCCTGACTACAAACTGTTTGTAGCTAATACTTAAGGTAACATACGAACCTGCATTCTTGCTAGAAAACATTTAAGTGTATTTCTACTCCATAATTTCAGTAACGAAGACAATACTACTGTTGAGTCGCCAACTCCCGATGTTCCAAAATATTGAGTCGACTACTCCGTTTAGGTTCTTTATTCACGTTAATTTTATTTTTTGCACCGATGTGCGTCTCTTTTGCCAATTCATACAATACAATGTGCCCAGATATCCCTTAATACAGAAAACCTGAGTTTTACAATGGTGAACAAAATACTAAAGATACTAAAAGATTAACAGAGATCAATTACTCATTATCGATAGTTAACATAATTTAATTCAAAATGATAGATTACTAAAATTGGAACCAAACATACTCCGCCCGTTGAAAGAATGCTTTCAACTTCTAATAGACTGGTAAAGGTGCAACCTTGTGTATTGGCCTACGAAGAGTGCCATTATTAATCTTAAGATCGACCACTCGCACTCGCCCATCAGATCCAGGAATCGCTGACGTAATCCTTGCCAACTGCCATTGCTGAGGCGGCAAATTATCTTCGTGAACCAGCACCAATTGACCGACGCACACGATCGATTCAGCCTTGAGCCATTTAGACCGCAACTGCAGTTCATGGAGGTAGTCGCGACGCCAGAGGTCCCATAAGCGCTGCTTGAGATACGTTATTCGTTGATATTGTGTCAACGTCGATGTCCCTTCCGAAACCGTCTGATCCGGAAGAGCTTGCAATGAGGTGCCAATTAGCAAATGAGCCGGTGTAATGGCCTCTCCATCATTCGGATCATTCGTAAACGCAGTTAGAGGACGGGAATTTAAAATGGCTTCGACTTCGATAATCACCGTCTGCAGTTCTTCATACGTTAGATACGCCATTGACGCATTCTTGACAAGCAGCAATTTCATCGACTTCACTGCAGCTTCCCATAATCCTCCAAAATGCGGTGCACGAGGTGGAATGAAAACGAAATTGCATCCCATTGATGCGCAAAAAGAGATCGTCTTCGTTGATGATTGCTGGTCAAAGAAGTCTGCCTTGAATTTGTCTAATTTAGATTTTGCGCCAACAAAATTGATTGCATTGTCACAATATAGGCGCTGCGGAATCCCGCGACGTGCGATGAATCTTCTTAAACAGAGAAGGAAAGTATTAGTTGACAAGTCTGAGATCAACTCAGCGTGGACAGCCTTCGTAGCAAAACATAAAAACATGGCAATGTATGTTTTATATGGAGGTCTCCCACGAATTCGATGCGTCGTAGCAAATGGACCACAGAGATCTACTTCAACAACCAAAAATGGACGTTGGGCAAGCAGACCATCAGCAGGAAGTGAATCCATAATTTGTTGCATCAGCTTGGGCTTATAATGGAAGCAGTGGACGTACCGTCTCTCGACTTTCCTCACCAAATTTCGAGCATTCACAATCCAAACTTGTAACCTTAGAATTCCAATTAGCGCCTTCGCTCCAGCATGTAAGTGCTTGCGATGTAAATGCTCGACATACAACCACGTAAATGGATGATTCTGAGGCAAGATTACAGGAAACTTGGCATCGTAACTGATTGGGGCATGAGCTAGTCTTCCGCCAACTCGGATCAAATCAAATGTACCAGATTGCGTCTCAGTTCGGCATAAAAATGGCGTTAGCTTCTGTAGCTCCGATCGCAGTGATTTACTAGCTCGTAAACTTGCTATTTCCTGCGCAAATTCTTGTTGCTGGGCCAAATACACGATTCGAAAGAATGTCTCCTGGCTCTCTGTTGCTGAGACTGGCTTTACGTTCTGAATTTTGAGATTTTTGTTAGACATAATATTATTAAAAATGCGCAATATGTACGAAAAGACATGTACTAGCTTGGAATATGAGGAATGTTTCTTTATCAAGGTTTCTAAAACTGTTTCACCACTGTTCTCCCTAAAAATGCTATTCTTCAACACGACTGACTTACGCTGTTCAAGTGCTTTCTTATCCTTTGTAGTCTCAAATAACGGCTTAGGCCATTCGGATTCTTCTAAGGAGAGAAAATTGGGTCCTTTGAACCAGATCGTTTCTGTAATTTCGGTTGCCTTGCATCCTCGTGAGACTATATCAGCTGCATTGTCTTTACTCGCCACGTGTCTCCAGGTCACACCAACAGATTTAGTTTGCACCTCGGCCACTCGATTGCCTACAAAACAGTTCAGCGTTGATGAGTGCATTTCAATCCATTGCAAAACAATGCTAGAAATGCTGTTTGCATAATAATACGGTGGCACATAACTCCAGCCGTGGGAGGTAAATTACCTTGATCGGAGCAACCTTTGATTTTGCGATAAGCAACGTAGTATCACTAAGCAAACAATACATAGAGGCGTCAAACAAGCATTTTTGTGATATCATATTTTTTGTATAGCGTGCAACCCCAGAGCGTTCGGCAAAATCCGACCGCGTTTTTCTCTAAAGCGCAAAGCGCAGCTGAGAGAGAGCGCACACAAGCGACGGCATGCTCGATCACCTGTAGCAACATACCCTGTTTTAGATACAAACACTTTTTTTCATTCTCTTTGCTTTGTATTGTTTATTAATTATTATTTGCAGTATTATTAATAAAAAATCATATTTCTGTGGCATACAATTATTAAACAATGAAAAAAGCAAAGAAAATAAGAAAAACAAGCGGATCAGTCGAGTGCACTCGACAGTAATATACCCTGGGCCTAGGCTTCGGCATGCCGAAGATTAGATGCACATGCAATTCTTGTACTTATCCTCAAATATCGACCTATCGTTTTTGTGGCAGCTACATACATGTACAATAAGATAAGTGATTTAAACCAATTTTAAAAATAAGAAAATAAAAATAATAAAAAAATAATAATTAAAAATCATTTGCATCGACACAACCGCGACTCGAACCTCGGTCTCCCGTTTCGCTTGCCGAGCACTTATCACTTCCACCACGCCGCAACTTGGATTGAAGATGACAAATTCGATAAATATTCTTGCAGAGGAAATGTAAAACGAATTAATTGACCATTAATTCTATTCTATTTATAGAATTGCCATTAGAATACCTCGGACAAAATTTTTAATATCTACACTATTTATGGCCCAATCGGGATGAAAGTTGGTGATTAGCTTCTGGGCATGATTCCACATCCGTTGATATAAAAAAATAACTTAAAAGCCAAAATAAAAGGTGCTGTCAGTTTTTTATGAATTACGCCCCTCACAGTGGGCGTGGCAAAATTTTAACATAAACTTGTTCTGCCTGACATTATAGGGAGTCTTCATTCCAAATTTGGTGGTCCTAGCTCTTACCATCTCTGAGATCCTTTCGCTTACACGGACCGACGGACAGACGGACATGGCTATATCGACTCGGCTGTTGATGCTGATCAAGAATATATATACTTTATGGGGTCGGAGATGCTTCCTTCTGCCTGTTACATACTTTTGAACAAACTTAATATACCCCCAGGGTATAAAAATTGTTTGTATTTGCGTGTTTTTGTAACAGGGTATGTTCCATAGGGTGATCGAGCCCGCATGTTTACATTTCACGCACACTAAGAAGCGTACGCATGTTTATACACACATACACATAGAAACGATAATGAGAGAGAGACTGAACAGTTTTCGTGTGCGCTCTCTCTCAGCTGTGCTTGCGCTCTGGGGTCCCACTGCAAAAAGCGTTCGGCTTTTGCCGAACGCTCTGGGGTTGCACGCTATACAAAAAATATGATATCACAAAAATGCTTGTTTGACGCCTCTATGTATTGTTTGCTTAGTGGTAGTATGATACGAATTCTTTCCAGTACAATTATTGATTGTGCGCAAGTACAAACTGCAACCATATGCACGCTGTGAAGCATCAGAAAATCCGTGAATCTCAATTGACTGACCTTTGAGGGAATTCACGTAGCGCGGAATTTCGATCTCTTTCAAATATGGTAATTCGGATTCCATTTCCTTCCATCGATGTTTTAATTCTGGTGTAAGTTGATCATCCCATCCCAATCGCTGAATGCATAATTCTTGTACAAGCATCTTGAAATTAATTATGACCGGGCATAAAATACCCAGAGGGTCATATATTCTAGCGACAACGGAAACGATTGATCTTCTAGTGAGTTTTTCTACAGTAGGCAGGTCATAACTAAAGCAGAACGTATCCTTTTTAGGTTTCCAAGAGATTCCTAACGCCTTCGATATTTCCTGTTCATCCGTTTTAAATTTTACCTCTCCACTGCCTTCTCTCCATTTTTCATGATTGGAGTTCCACTTTGCAAGTTGTAGACCAGCTCGTTCCATTATTGATTTCAACTCCTTTACCTTTTCATCCAACTCGTCAATGGTGTCTGCTCCAGTTAATACATCATCTACGTACGTGTCTTCCTTGATAACCCTTGCTCCTGTTGGATAGTCTGATTGAAACAGATCTGCGATATAGTACAGACTCCTTATAGCCAGAAAAGGTGCACAAGACAATCCATATGTGATGGTATTCAATTCAAAAACTTCCAATGGTTCAGTGTCGGCATTTCTCCATAAAATAAGTTGAAAGCAGCGATCAGCAGGATCCACGAGGAATTGTCGATACATTTTTGAAATGTCAGTGGTCAATGAAAATCGATGAAGCCTGAACGAGAGAAGAGTGATGATCAAATCTTCTTGGATTTTTGCTCCGGTAAAAAAAATATCGTTTAGAGCTACTTGTGATGAATTTTTTAGCTGAAGCATCAAAGACTACTCGCAGTTTAGTAGTAGTGCTTTGGGGTCGAAGAACGCAATGATGTGGTATTACATAATGAGGTTTCGAGAGATCAACATCGGTAGCACGGCTCATGTGGTTCAGACTTTTGTACTCATCCATAAATGCTATATACAATTCTTTCAATTGTGGATTTCTACTTAAGCGAGCTTCCAATAAATGAAAGCGTCGCTTTGCGATTTCAAAGGAGTTCCCAAGAATTTTCGGAGATTGCTTAAAGGGCATACGAACTTGAACGCGACCATTATCAAGTAACCTTGTATTTGCTATAAAGTTTTCCTCGCACTCCTGATTCTCTATTGATAGACAATCCCTGCTTTCGCGAATGGGGAATTCCTCGATTTCCCAAAATCTTTGCAAAGCTTGATCTAATCCAGATGAAATTGCTAAGTTGCAGCTTCTCACTCCTGTCATCGACTGATGTTGTATTTCTCCGCCTATGATCCAACCAAGCTTCGTATTTATCATAGATGGTCTTCCTTCTCCCAACGACACCTTCCCGTCGAGCAGCAGATTAAAGAAATGTCTTGAACTAATCAGTAGATCAATACGTTGTGGCTTGTAAAATAGCGGATCCGCTAACTGAAGATCGTGGGGAATATTCAAATCTGACGTTCGCAACTTCTTCTCAGGATGACTCAACGATATAGTCGGAGTGACTGCAAGCTGAGATGACCAAGTATACTCGGAGACGCGTGATTTGAACATAGCTGTAACTGCAAACTTCAATTCTGTTCTGACATCTGCGATGCCAGAACTGCAACCGCTTTGCTAACTCTTCTGTGATGAAGTCGACTTCGGAACATGAATCCAAAAGCGCACGAGCTGGCTGATAAATGCCACATTTGTCCTTGATCAAAACGACGGCAGTTGGAAGTAAGGCATAATTAACGGAGCGACATACCAAGGAAACAGACTGAGATTGAGCAGGAGCAGGAGCGCCTTGCTCTGAATTGACCGAATACTTATGCATGCACGTGTGATGAAGACCCTGACATACTCTGCATCGTGACTTAGTTAAACACTTGGCTGCAATGTGACCCTTCCGCAGGCAGTTGAGGCAAAGTGATGATTGCTTCACGAATTTGAACCGTTCTTCGAAAGTGTTTGCCAGAAAGGTTGGACAATTTCCAAGACTGTGGTCTATGCCTTTGCAACTTGGACAACTGGGCGGAGCCTGTGTATTTACGAATGAGCCTGATGATTTTCTTGAACTAGCAGGCTTGACCTCCTTCGGTATGTCCGGTTTGGACTTTGAGTTGCACTCCAAAAACTGGCAATGTCGGCTGAGCGTCTTGCAGCAATCCTCCCACGATGGAAACTTTTCAAAGTCTTGCGTCGAATTGTATGCCAGCTTGGCATCTGCATCGACCTTGCTGATTACATGATGAATCAAAATGCCATCCAGTATTTCCTTTTCCGTCCCAAGAGAATAAAGGGACTCCCGAAGCGCTGAAACAGTATCAAGAACTACTCGAAGAGATGTAGGATCTAATTTCTTCATCGGCTGCACATTAAATATGTTGTTAATATGCTCGAGAAAAATTAACACCTTTTTATCGTACCGATCTTGAAGTCGTTTCAATGCTTTCGGATAATTTTCTTCGATGACCTGGAATGATTCAATCACCTTTAAAGCGTTGCCAGCTAAACAAGTTATCAAGTAATTGAATTTGTCGATCACCGACAATGATTGATCTTCGTTGACAAGATTATTAAATGCCGCTATGAATCGTTTGTATTCTCCATATTTCCCATCGAATTTGGGCAATTTTAGAGCTGGAAGTCGATTGTGGCTAACCAAATTGCTTACTGTTGCATTTAATGTAGATTCTGCCGTAGGCTGTGTTTTGCTTGCATTTATGACCTTTAATAGTTTAGATTTTGTCACAATAAACAACTCCTCTAACTCCAAGCGAGAACTATCATTTAAATCAATCCGTTCTATTTGGCTTTGAAACGAAAGAGCCTTGTTGAAATACGACTCCAAAATCTGCAATCGACATTCACTCTCAATTGGATCATTAGAAGCAGCCTTGCAAAAAGCTGCCTTGATGTTCATCATATGTTTTTCATATGAATTTCGCTGTTGCCTCAACGAAATCAACTGATCCTCAACTGTCGGTGGACTCATATTTGCTTGAAGTTAAAATAGTTCCAATAAGAATGACCAATTATGCACAAAAACCCACTCAGACAATCGTGTTGAGAATAGCAAAGTATGTGTGAAACAATCAAAATAGTTAAGTTACTAAAAAATAACCAAGAAACTCATCTAGCTCATAGACTCATATACATGCGCAAATGTATGTGTTTTGCGCGCACAAAATAAAATATTAGCGCCAAAATCCAACAGCGCAATGTATGAATATGTACATATGTGTGTTTTGCGCGCAAAACAGAGAAAATGCGCGCCAAAATGACACCAGTACCGATGTATGTGTGTATATTGAAATTCCTTGTATGTATGTGTGTGTGTGTCGCACACGCCGGCAAATGCTGTTTTTATTTTACAATATATTTAAGTACATACGAATCTCCAGCGAAGGCTCGACTTGGTGAGGTGGTGCGACACTGCTTCCAATGATGAAACTTAATTCCCACTCCGAATGAGCGAAGAAATGCGACGGCTATGCAGCAGTCGAAGAATAGCACAACAAGTATGTGCTTCAAGTTCCTATCTGGCCAAACGAACGATATCGTCACCAGGTCCTGTCACGGTCGCCAAAATGTTGAGTCGCCAACTCCCGATGTTCCAAAATATTGAGTCGACTACTCCGTTTAGGTTCTTTATTCACGTTAATTTTATTTTTTGCACCGATGTGCGTCTCTTTTGCCAATTCATACAATACAATGTGCCCAGATATCCCTTAATACAGAAAACCTGAGTTTTACAATGGTGAACAAAATACTAAAGATACTAAAAGATTAACAGAGATCAATTACTCATTATCGATAGTTAACATAATTCAATTTAAAATGATAAATTACTAAAATTGGAACCAAACAACTACAGTAAGCCTTGAGCTCCAGCCAGCTCCAATCAGGCTACTGTCTGCATACATGGCATACGACCAGGTGGGTCCAGTACCGGAGGACATCGCACGCAGCTTGGTTAGCGACTGTGCCAAAACCAAAATCGGCCTGATAATAGGCTGCGATGCAAACGCTCACCACACGCAGTGGGGGAGCTCAAATACAAATGCAAAGGGTGAGTTACTTTTTGACTACATCATCAGTACTAACCTAGAAATAATGAATAGAGGAAATGACCCCACCTTCATTATCAAGGATAGGAAGGAGGCCATCAATCTGACACTCGTGTCTCATTCTATAGGAAATCTTATTACTGAGTGGAAAGTTTTAAGTGAACATTCCTTTTTTGATCATAGATACATTCAGTTCGTTCTCAATCTCGCAAAACCGAACCCAAGTCAGTTTACCAACCTCAGGAAAACTGATTGGACAAGGTACCAAGCCATTCTCAGTAAATCTATCCCAGAACACGCACCAGAGGCTTCTCACTCTACTGTGCGCCTACACAAACTCATTAAAACCTTTACAGCTGCATGTATATCTGCAGGTAAAGCATCCTGTCCCGTCATTAGACCAAGAGGCAGGAAAAAGCCACCTTGGTGGACACACCACCTAAACGAACTTAGAAAGAGTAGTAGAACTCTTTTCAACCAAGCCAAGACCTCAGACACGGAGGCAGCGTGGCTATATTACAAGACACAGTTAGCTGTATATAAAAAAGAAATCCGACGAGCCAAGAGATCCTCTTGGCGAACCTTTTGCACAGACATAGAATCCACAGCCGAGGCAGCACGTCTTCGGAGGATTCTCTCCCATTCAGCCCCCTCCCTAGGCTATATAAAGAAGGATAATGACTCTTGGACAACCTCCAGTGAAGAATCACTGGAAGCCCTATTATCAAAGCACTTTCCGGGATGTTCCCAACACACCTTATGCAGTCAACAAAGCATAATTGAGGTGCCTCTAAACCCTTCACTCTTTAGTGTACATAATATCGAGTGGGCGACAAAAATGGCGTGGTTGTTGTCCCCTAGAAATAAGCTCTCTTTATATAACAAGGTAGCCATTTACAAGACCATATTGAGTCCGATATGGAAGTATGGACGACAAGTCTATGGGATCACTGCCAAAACCCATCTCAACAAGATTCGCGTGGCTCAGAGCAAAATCCTCCGAAAGATGTGCAACGCTCCCTGGTACATGCGCACTAGGGACATTGAAAGGGATCTAGGAGTTCCAAGGGTTGGTGATGTGGTCCAACTTCAGGCCGAAAAATATAAAGACAGGCTGGCCTCGCACCCAAATGCACTCGCTCGACGTCTTACGCGATACAAAGGGAAGAGGAGACTCAAAAGACATCACCCACAGGATCTGCCCACCAAAGTCCTGTCGTAGACAACTGTTGTAAAAATGTAAATATGATATACTCAAACGAGTTTAATGTAATATCCGAATTGTATATTTCACTGTAATTGTTATTATGTAATTGTAGTCACTATTTTTTGTCTCTGATGTAAAACTAGCTTAAGCTGCCATATGGTAGCAGTATAATAGTTAAAATGTTACATTTATAAAAATTTAATAAAAATTACTTTTTGAGAAAAAAAAAAAAAAACTTCTGTGCCAGACATTTATCTCCTATATACCTAGCGAAACTCTAAATAATTCAATGTTTCGCTGGGCCTGCAAATAGTGCTGCCCATCGCCCGTTCCTTATCTGGCAGCTCCGTTTTTAGTTTCAGTTTAGTTTACGTCCGGACCGACAAGCGGAGATAAATGTCGTCTTCTTCTTTTTTACTTTACGCTAGCGTTTTTTTTATATGGAGTTTGACTTACGCTAGGTCTTTTATCTCACGTCGCACTAAAGGTCAAATGGACCCTTTTTCTGATATAAATTAATAGCTCGTAGGCTTATCGAGTTTTCCGTGTAAAGTTTTTTGGATACCATTCTAGATCGAATTTGGAAATAGTTTTGAAAAAATGGGCGTGGCGCTGCCCATCAACGCCCCTAAAAAAATATATATGCAAAAAAATATTTAAATTTTTTTTTTTTTTTAATAAATATTAAAGTAATGTTTTTTTTTATATTTTCTAAGTATATTTCAAATTTTTTGTTTTTTATTTCAAATTTTTAGAAGCATTTTTTGGATTTTATTTTCGGAGAGTAGTTAGCCTGTAACTAAAAAATCTATGTTTTATTGTTGTCTGTGTGTCGTAATATCAATAACATCGATGTACTATTTAAATTAACGTACAACAGCATCCACTCCATCAGTTTTTCCTTTATTTTTCCGTTGTGCTTTAAGTAGACCGGCATTGCTTACATATAGGTTATGTTCTAAAAAGTTAAATTTTGGGAGAAGTGGGAAAAGGTGGGAGATAAACTTAACTTTTATGAGTTCACAAGGAATTACTCTACAACATGTATATAGTCACTTCGTAGACAAGTCTAGACATTTTTTTAAAACTCTTCCCAAAAAATTATTTTTTTTAACGTCACTTTATGGACACTTACTACAGACAACACGAACAATACCAACAGCACAGATCTACCAACATAATGTACAAGCCACATTGATCACTTTTCATCATCATTTTTATTAAAAATGTTCAATTTAAAGAAACTAGAGCCACTTGAACTTCAATCAAAATATTTGCACAATTTATAAGCTGCACGTTTAACAGCTGTTAACTTAACATCTGAATGCAATGTTAGCATTTCTGGTATGCAACATTAAAATTCAATGTATTCCTAATAGGAATGTAAGAAAAGTTTGTTAATTTGAATACTGTTACAAAACTAGTTTATATCAGAAAAAGGGTCCATTTGACCTATAGTGCGTCGGTACTAGGCTTAATAGTGAACTGCATTCAGTGATCTGCACTCAGAGACCAATTAATGGTTTGCTGAATTTAGCTAAAGAAGTGCTGGTGGAGTTCGACGGAAGTTTCAGTGCCCAAATGTGGGTAAACCAACTGAAAACCGTGGGGCTGGTGTATGAATTAAACGAGGCTGGTCTGCGAATGCTGAGCATCACCAAGCTAAGAGGCAACGCGCAGCAATGGATGCTTATCAACACAAAGCGCATGCTGGAGCCGGTCGACAAACTGTGTGAGCAGCAGATTATGGTGATTGGGACCAAAGTATCAAAGTCTGACTTGCGCCTCAGTTTTTAGCAGCGAAAGTGGCAAAGCCAAGAAAATTTTGTCACTTATTATGAGGATAAGAGGTCGGCAAAAATCCTCGACTGAACCCTCCTCGAGGGTGCCGACTGGATATAACACTCCAATGGTTCCCCAGGAACTGGTGTTAGCCAAGACCTTTGTCATCGGCATACAGTATAGCTCCTTAATAGCCCTACTGTATGTTTGATGGCTCTGGTCATGGTCTGAGGTAAAGAGGGCTGGACTAAGGTGTTATGCGACCCGTGCCGAGAGTCAACCTGGCTGGGAGTGGGACTCAAACATGAATCCAAATGCAAACAAAAAATTACAAAAACAAAAAGACATATCCCATGTCAAGAGTGACTCTCTTAAAAAGTCATCCGGAATCCCAGATTCCTCTCTCTCAGCGGCGGCTTCGACTTCTAAGTCGTGCCAAAGCTCTAACGTAGCCTCGGAGATGGTCACCATGCCAGCCGATCCTACCAAAATCGCAACACCGGAGATGGTCACCATGCCAACCGGTCAAGCAATAGGTGCCGGTCCAAGAAAACTAGTTTTCCACCCGGGCCTTGGGGTAGAGGGAGTCATCCTACCGCCCCCAATCACCTCGGAGTTACGGCAGAGCGCTAAAAGCGCAGCGGTATCTCCAGCTGGTGCAAGGACGGTGGGTGAAGCTCCCACAGCCGACGCCAGAAAGAAGTTCTCCTTCACGGAGAGAAGAAGCGCGGGAGACATTCTCCAGCGTAATCATGGTAACGCAGGACCCAACCAGTCAGCCGATTGGCTGAGAAAGGTGGAATGGGCCACGAGCGTTATCCCGGACTGGAAGCCGTCCTCCAAAGCGCTGGCTCAAGCCAAGAGGCAGCGCTCTCAAGAGACTTCTGCACCTAGTGCCAAGAAGTCAAGGGTTCAGCCGGGCAGATCCTTCGCCCAGATTGCCAAGGAGAGGATCCTTATCGGTGTCCTAGACCGCGGCAATCTCGAAGGAGGCATCCCCAGAAGCCAGTGGAAGTGGGTGGAGTCGGCTGGCCACCCACTGCTTTAATCTCTTGGAGAGAGAGCCTGGTCCACCCCCCATCTGCAAAGACGTCGGGTGGTTCCAGGGAAATGTTAAGGTTATAGCCTGCGACGACAATCGGTCGGCAGAGCTATACAAGACGGCCGTCGCTAGTGTGGGCGAGGTCTATCCAGGAGCCAAGCTGGAGGCTGTTAACTGGGAGGAGGTCCTAGTAAGACCGAGGGCGAGGATGTGGACCCCGTCCACCATCAAGGAGCCGGAGCAACTCCTCAAAATGCTGCAGAGGTGCAATCCCGGGCTGCCCACCCACGACTGGCGGGTGGCCAAAAACGAGGAGGCACCTGGGCCCACTCACCAAGCGGTCATTATCCTTAACAAGGAATCGCTGGCCCCAATCGACGCGGCTGGAGGAGAACTGAACTTCGGTTTCAGTTCTGTCTTCATCCGCGTCTATAAATCTGATGCGGCAGTAGGTGGTGCTCCTTCCGACAAGCCAGTCGAGGAGGACATCACCGCTGAACTCGAAGCCCCCGAGCGTCCGGAAATGGACGGATACAACTCAGACGCGTCCTCTCTCACGAGGGACCTGAGCAAGCTTTGGCAGGCGGGTGACCTGGAAGTCACCTCAGATCTGGCATCCGAGGACGAGGATGCGAACATAACAGTGGTGGAGGGTAAATCTACAGATGTCTTTGAAGATTCTGCAGATAAAACTCCACCACTGTAAGGCGGCCTCTGCGGCCCTACTACTCCGTCTGGATGGGGACAGAGCCGACTTGGTCCTGATCCAGGAACCTTGGATGGTGTGTGGCAAGGTTTCTGGATTGGGATCTCCTGACTACAAACTGTTTGTAGCTAATACTCAAGGTAACATACGAACCTGCATTCTTGCTAGAAAACATTTAAGTGTATTTCTACTCCATAATTTCAGTAACGAAGACAATACTACAGTAAGCCTGGAGCTCCAGCCAGCTCCAATCAGGCTACTGTCTGCATACATGGCATACGACCAGGTGGGTCCAGTACCGGAGGACATCGCACGCAGCTTGGTTAGCGACTGTGCCAAAACCAAAATCGGCCTGATAATAGGCTGCGATGCAAACGCTCACCACACGCAGTGGGGGAGCTCAAATACAAATGCAAGGGGTGAGTTACTTTTTGACTACATCATCAGTACTAACCTAGAAATAATGAATAGAGGAAATGACCCCACCTTCATTATCAAGGATAGGAAGGAGGTCATCAATCTGACACTCGTGTCTCATTCTATAGGAAATCTTATTACTGAGTGGAAAGTTTTAAGTGAACATTCCTTTTTTGATCATAGATACATTCAGTTCGTTCTCAATCTCGCAAAACCGAACCCAAGTCAGTTTACCAACCTCAGGAAAACTGATTGGACAAGGTACCAAGCCATTCTCAGTAAATCTATCCCAGAACACGCACCAGAGGGTCCTCACTCTACTGTGCGCCTACACAAACTCATTAAAACCTTTACAGCTGCATGTATATCTGCAGGTAAAGCATCCTGTCCCGTCATTAGACCAAGAGGCAGGAAAAAGCCACCTTGGTGGACACACCACCTAAACGAACTTAGGAAGAGTAGTAGAACTCTTTTCAACCAAGCCAAGACCTCAGACACGGAGGCAGCGTGGCTATATTACAAGACACAGTTAGCTGTATATAAAAAAGAAATCCGACGAGCCAAGAGATCCTCTTGGCGAACCTTTTGCACAGACATAGAATCCACAGCCGAGGCAGCACGTCTTCGGAGGATTCTCTCCAATTCAGCCCCCTCCCTAGGCTATATAAAGAAGGATAATGACTCTTGGACAACCTCCAGTGAAGAATCACTGGAAGCCCTATTATCAAAGCACTTTCCGGGATGTTCCCAACACACCTTATGCAGTCAACAAAGCATAATTGAGGTGCCTCTAAACCCTTCACTCTTTTGTGTACATAATATCGAGTGAGCGATTAACAGTTTCAAATCTTTTAAATCGCCAGGTCCCGATGGTATAGCACCTGCGCACCTGCAATATGCAGGAAATGCTGCCATAAACTGGCTCCAGGCAATCTTCACTGAAATCTTCCGGACGGGCCAGATCCCAGGTCCATGGAGAATTTCAAAAGTTGTTTTCATACCCAAGGCTGGAAAAGCCTCCCACCTCACTCCTAAGGATTTCAGGCCGATAAGAATCACATCTTTTCTGCTCAAAACCTTCGAGCGAATACTCTCCCTTCACTTAAGGGATTCCATCCCTAGTGACCTTATTTCAAACTCACAGCACGCATATGGAAAGGACGATCCACTGAGACCGCTCTTCACACCGTTATTGCCACCATAGAGAAATCCCTCTCACTTAAAGAATATACCCTTGTTGCTTTCCTCGATAACGAGGGTGCTTTCAATAATGTCTACCCGGAGGCTATTACTGAAGCACTGACGGGCCTGGGGGTCGAGGGCCGGCTAGTGGGATTAATCAACCAGTTGCTGACAAGCAGGGCTGTGACATCCACACTTGGCTCCTCAACTCTTACCAGGTACGTCAGCAGAGGAACCCCCCAAGGGGGAGTTCTCTCTCCTCTACTGTGGAATATAGTAGTAAACCAACTGCTGTGTGACATGGAAGGAGGTGGCTGCCAGATAGTAGCCTACGCGGATGACGTTGCTGTCGTCTTCTCTGGAAAATATCCCCAGACCCTATGTGACCTAATGACGGTCAAACTAAAGAGGTTGGCCACCTGGGCTGACAAATGTGGCCTAGGAGTTAACCCTGATAAAACAGAACTTGTTCTCTTTTCAAGACGATACAAGATCCCCACCCTCGTCCCACCGAAGCTCAAGAATTCCAGTCTTACCTTCAGTGAAAGTGCTAGATATCTGGGACTAGTACTGGATAGGAAACTGAATTGGAAACTTAATATACAGGAGAGATGTAAGAAGGCGACAATCGCACTCTACACCTGTAGGAAAGCAGTAGGCCTTAAATGGGGCATGTCCCCGTACATCGTCCGGTGGCTTTACACAGTCATAGTTAGACCTATCCTTTTATAAGGGATTCTAGTTTGGTGGCCCGCCCTATCAAAGGCTTCCTCCATCAAACTACTAAAGAAAATACAAAGAATGGCGGAAATATGTATCACAGGTGCTATGAATACAACACCTGGTGAGGCTCTTGACGCCATACTCAACATAACACCTATACAACAACTCAGCGAAGAAATCTCCACCTTGTCGGCCATCCGACTTAGAGACACTAACTTGTGGAATGATCATCCATTAGGTCACTCCTCCATACTCCTCAAGCAAAATAGCATACCACCCAAAACGGACTATTGCTTGCCAATAGAGCATGTAACCACTCCGTTTCGTACACTCATTCCTCGCAGGGAAGAATGGGCCGTCAAGCCTCCGGGCAAACCTGGCGCTCTAACTTTCTACACTGATGGATCTAAACTGAAAAATCAGGTAGGAGGGGGCGTCTTTTCTCAGAAACTTGGTATAAACCACTCTTTCAGGCTACCTGATCACTGTAGCGTTTTCCAAGCCGAAATCTTAGCAATCAATGAAGCTCTGGACCTTTTCAAACACTCAAATGCCACCTCAGGCAATGTAAACATATATAGTGATAGTCAGGCGGCTATCAAATCAATAGCGGCCACTACCACAAAATCGATCTCAGTCTCGAAATGCCGCAAATCTCTCCACGAGATGGCTAGACATTTTGAAATCTGCCTAATATGGGTACCAGGACACCAGGATATCTCAGGCAATTGTATCGCAGATGAGTTAGCTAGGAAAGGCACGACGAATCTCCTCCTTCCCGATAAAGAGGACATCAGTATGCCCCTGGCTACTTGTAAACTCATGCTCCACAACCAATCAAACCACAAAAGCACCCTTCGCTGGCAAGCCAGCCTGGTAGGACGCGTAGCCCGTAAAACTTGGCCTCGTATTGACAAGGCCCGAACTGATGCCTTGTGTAATCTTAGCAGAAGAGACTGCTCACTGACCGGTCACTGGTTAATAGGAACTCACGCCCACAGGCTAAACTCCCCATATAATTATTTCTGCAGGAGCTGCAGGGATGAAGAAGAAGTTGAATCTCCGGAACACTTCTTCTGTTCCTGTCCGGCTCTAAGCAATAGAAGACTACGTACTCTAGGCAAACCCTTCCTAGATGACCTAGGCAGCCTCTCCACCCTATCACCGCGCAAGATTGCCCTTTTCATCCAGTTATCAAACTGGACCCCCTTCTAAACCAATTGCTAAGGTCTCCAATGCTGGTAGAAAGGATCCTTTAGATCCGCGGGATCACAACGGGCCTAACCAGGCCTAAGTGTGTCATAATGGCACCCGCTTAAACCTAACCTATGAGGATAAGATGCGGCACGCTCAACATATTACCATCGACAAGGATGAGTGGCTGGAGCAGATCATCGAGGGAATGCAGGTGAACAGTTTGCGTTATCAGGCGCGTATACAATGCTTTTCGAGTCCAGAGCGCATGGTGGAGGCTTTCGCCAATATACGTCTGCCAGACCAGGAGCACAAAGGGAAAGCTGAAAGCTCAACATCGAGTCGGCAATCAGCTGACCTGGATCTACGTCGTCATAATTGTGATGGCAGAGGACATTTCGCAACAGATTGCCGAAAGCCGAGACGGGTGCCAGGTTCGTGTTATAGATGCGGCGTGATGGGGCATTTTATTGCACAATGCCCGGAGATAAAAAAAAAAATACACGGAGAATGATTATGTAAGATTAGTAGAAATTTATGTTGTTGATGAATCTAAATGCTCATTTATTGCAGAATGCCTCATAGACTCTGGGAGACAATAGTGAAAAGATCTCTTATTTCTGAAAACATATGTTTACATCCAGTTGTGAATTCTTATTATGGCCTAAATGGTAGCCAACTTAAAGTACATGGAAAAATTTTTTGTTACGTGTTGATTGAATCAATAAAAGTAAATTTTGAGTTAATTGCTGTGTCGGAAGAGTCTATGAGCCATGATGTGGTATTATGTAAAATCTTTATGAATGTATGTGGTTTGAGCATTGATCAGCGTACCTTGGACAGGATTACGGTTATAAGAAAAGAAGAAAATTCGAAAGTTAAAAACAAAACGATGCAGATAAAAATAGATGTTGCGGAATTAAAAGAGCATTACAGACCGACAATTCTAGAAAACGGTCGAGAACAGCGTTTAAGTAGTGTTAGTGAGCAAACGTTACGTGGTAAGGATGTCGTTATGGAAAAGAATTTATGTGCATGTGAGAGTGTTGAGAAGCAGATAATTAGTGATGTGAATGTTGTTATGGAAAAATCGTTATGTAGAGATGCTGGAGTTATGAGGCAGTCGTTAGCTGAAAGTGTTATGGAAAATGTAGTTGGAGTCAATAGGAATGCTGATAGTGCAGGTGTAGAGTTAGTAGTAGAAAATAATGTATTTAAGGAAACAAGGGGTGATGATATTAATTTGAAGGTAGAGACGGAAGACAATTTTGAGAATGAAATGCTTTATATCGATATGGATGAAGAGAATGAACTTAAATTGAATTGTGGTGAAAAAGTGGATTACAAGACAAGATGTAGATTTGAGAAAGTGTTTGAGACATCATATGTAAATGCGGGTAGACCTGTGGTACCGTTAGTTAAATGTGAAATGAAGATGTTGTTAAAAAATTCAGAACCGTTTAGTTCAGGGGTGGGCGCAAATTTTGACCTCGGGAGCACTACAACAACAACTACAACAACAACCTTTTTCGCGTCTACCTACTTTGTCGATCACCCAAATAATGTGCGAGCAAAAAAAAGGTCTTCGGCGCGGCGCGTAGCGATGTCAGCCTCGACTCGAGCTGCCTGTGTCCGTTGTTGTTGTTAGCTTGCTGGCGAGCTGAGCGTGTCTAATTGCTTTTATGACGCCTCGACTCGAGCTGCCTGTGTGCGTTGTTGTTGCTAATGCCTCGACTCGAGCTGCCTGTGTGCGTTGTTGTTGCTAGCTTGTTCGCGAGCTGACCGTGTCTAATTGATTTATGACGCCTCGACTCGAGCTGCTTGTGTGCGACATCACGGCGCCGAATAAGTATGAGAGTAGCTGCTTAACTCCGAGAGTATAGGCCGCCCACCCCTGGTTTAGTTGTTCGCCAAGACGACTATCGTATACAGAGAAAGATAAACTTCAGACGTTGTTGGACGAATATTTGGCTAGGGGAGTTATTCGTCATAGTCTGAATCTGAGTATGCGTCACCTATTGTGTTAGTAAAGAAAAAGTCAGGCGATCTGAGATTGTGTATTGATTTTAGGAAGTTGAACAAGGATAACTATCCGTTGCCACTTATTGACGATTTATTGGATAGGTTGGTTAACAAGAAGGTTTTTTCAAAGCTCGATCTTAAAAATGGTTATTTTCATGTTTTCGTTAGCGAGGATTCTATAAAGTATACCTTCTTTGTTACGCCTTTAGGACAGTATGAATTTTCGAGAATGCCGATGGGGTTAAAAAATGCACCAGCAGTGTTTCAGCGTTTTATTAATAAAGTGTTTGCTGATTTGACAAGAGCCAATAAAGTTATTGTGTATATGGATGATATTATGGTGGCGAGTACGGATATGGAAGAACATTTAAATACGTTGAAAGAAGTGTTTTCGAGACTGGTACAAAATAAATTAGAGCTAAGATTGAATAAATGTGATTTTATGCAATCGAGCGTAAAATATTTAGGTATTTTTATTTCGGGTGAAGGCATTTGGGCAGACGATAAGGGAATAGAAGCTATAAGAAATTTTCCAACCCCAGAGAAGACACATTCTTTTCAGAGTTTTTTGGGAATGTGTTCGTACTTCAGGAGGTTTATTAAAGATTTTTCAATAATAGCGAAGCCATTATATGATTTGTTAAAAAAAGATAGACAATTTCGATTCAGAGAACAAGAGCTAGAATGTTTTCAGACGCTGAAGGAGAAGTTAATTCAAGCACCAGTGCTAGCTCTTTACGATTGCAAGGATGAAGTTGAGTTGCATTGCGATGCAAGCTCGTTCGGGTTTGGGACTGTTTTAATGCAGAAAAAATCGGACGGGAAGTTACACCCAACTTTTTATTTTTCAAAACGGACGTCAGAAACAGAGTCAAAGTATCACAGTTTTGAACTGGAAACGTTGGCAATTATTTATGCACTACGCAGGCTTAGAATTTATTTACAAAGGAGAAGACTGTAACGAATTACGATCGCTTTTTGTTGAGAGCGGATGGGGGTGTAATCCAGGAACGGAGTATGCACTTGCTTCCACAGCTATTGCTCAACGACATGAGAGTGGGTTATTGTTTTAACCGCCGGATACATTGCTCCAATTCATCATATTATACTTCATTAAAATATCGCATACTATTTTTACAAAACTGGGGAAATAGGAGGGAAACTAGGAGTAGTACAGGAGACAATAAGATAGTGAAGGAAGTAAAGATTAAGGACAAAAGAAAATTGGGCTACTTCTTATCGGTGCATTGGTGTTTGATACACCTGCCCTCCCTGCCATGATCCTGTATTTAGCCAATATAAAATGTAAGGTAGGATCCCAATAATAGCCTTGGATTGGCTACCTCTTCTCCTCTCGGAAATGCATGGCCCCAGAAAAATAATGCAGAATTTAAGCGAACATATCTATATTTATGACCTTAATAATGCAACACATATCGATGGATAACGAAAGACAGGAAAACTTAGTAACTATACATTTGCAAGTTTTTATGAGCTGCAGTAAATAGGGGCTAGTATAAATGTAAATATATAATTATAATATAAAAATTTAGAAATATGATCATTAGAGTGCATCCATTTTTTTCACAAACCAAAGGACGAAATGTCCTTTAAACATAATTTTCATCCTTGGAACGACGATTTCGCGGTTCGCCTCTATCCCAATAAATTAGTCAGAATTAAAGCTATTTTTTGGCAAAAAAAATTTTATTTTCCCTGAACCTGTATATTTTTTTTAACAGAAAATGTAACACATATTTTATTAAAATTGTGTTAAAGCTGTATTAATATTTGTTTTACATTTTCTTTTTATAAAAATTACAGGCTCAAAAAAAAATTTATTTTGTTTCAAAAAAAGCTTTAATTCTGACTAATTTTTTAAGATAGAGATGAATCGCGAAATCGTCGTTCCAAAGATGAAAATTATGTTTAAAGGACATTTCGTCCTTTGGTTTGATGTAGTTTTAAAGTCCTGTTCCTAACAATAGTATTGACACCAAGTTTGTCAGAATCGGACCATAAGCACCCAAGATATAAATGTTCGAAAAAATGAATTTTTGAACTCAAAAGCGCGGACCAGGAATTCATTTGAGAACTATGGTTTCTTGGTGAAAACATCTTAGAATTGACCAAAGATTATAAAAATTGGTTACCATTTTTTCACTTTTTCGAGCCCATACAAATCAATGCTCTCTAATGATCATGCATAAGGTATGTTTCATGTTTATAACGCCACCCATATTTTTGCTTTATTGCTGTAACTGTACATTTTTCGCGACTACTATGTACTAATGAAATATCTGTTTGAATGCAACAACGATGCACACGAAGTTTGGACTTTGTCCAAATAACGGTACTTTTGCTTTTGCGAGAAATCTATTTTAGCCTGTTTCACATTTATAACGCCACTTGCTTTAAATAAGTTTTGTGAGTGCAAGTGGAAGGTTCTTTATTATTTGGTTGATGTTTTGGACAAATATAAGAATAAATAAGCTATGCCGCGTGGAAAAAGTTTAACAGAACTTGAAAAGGGAAAAATAATCGCTTACAAAGAAGAAGGATGCAGTGGAAGGGAGATATCGCGTGAGCTGGGCAGAACCCACAGGATAATCCAAAATTTTTTAAGGGATCCTGAATCTTATGGAACCCATAAGCGCAGAGGAGGGCCATCAATACTTTCCAGCCGAGATAAGAGGAAAATTATTAATAAGGCCAGCAATTCAACACGGAGTTTGCGTGACCTACAGGGTGTTATTGACAAAAATGTTAGTCGCACCACCGTTTGGAGGACATTAAAAAGCTCCAAAATTATCAAAAATGAAATGATGAGATGTGTTCCAGCATTAAAAGCTGAACACAAACTGGCCTGTATGGGTTACGGGCGCAGAAAAATGAACACAATTGGTCAAATGTAAGCCAAATGAAGTTGGCAAGAGATTTGTTGGTGTTCATGTTTCTGCGCCCGTAACCCATACGGGCCAGTTTGTGTTCAGCTTTTAATGCTGGAACACATCTCATCATTTCATTTTTGATAATTTTGGAGCTTTTTAATGTCCTCCAAACGGTGGTGCGACTAACATTTTTGTCAATAACACCCTGTAGGTCACGCAAACTCCGTGTTGAATTGCTGGCCTTATTAATAATTTTCCTCTTATCTCGGCTGGAATGTATTGATGGCCCTCCTCTGCGCTTATGGGTTCCATAAGATTCAGGATCCCTTAAAAAATTTTGGATTAGCCTGTGGGTTCTGCCCAGCTCACGCGATATCTCCCTTCCACTGCATCCTTCTTCTTTGTAAGCGATTATTTTCCCCTTTTCAAGTTCTGTTAAACTTTTTCCACGCGGCATAGCTTATTTATTCTTATATTTGTCCAAAACATCAACCAAATAATAAAGAACCTTCCACTTGCACTCACAAAACTTATTTAAAGCAAGTGGCGTTATAAATGTGAAACAGGCTAAAATAGATTTCTCGCAAAAGCAAAAGTACCGTTATTTGGACAAAGTCCAAACTTCGTGTGCATTGTTGTGGCATTCAAACAGATATTTCATTAGTACATAGTAGTCGCGAAAAATGTACAGTTACAGCAATAAAGCAAAAATATGGGTGGCGTTATAAACATGAAACATACCTTACAATTATTTTATATAATAATAATGAGTTGGGGATATATACTATTTGGGGTAATATACAAAAAGAAAATAAATACGAAAATTAATTTTTAATGCCGCGAAAAGTTATTTTTAAAAAATGAAACATTTAGAGGCAGCTGTTAAGCCTTTAATTTGCGCAAGTGTATTTGATTTTAATTGCAAAAACAGCTGATTGCTTGCATTGCTTGTGCTTGCCGAAATATAGGTCAAGGCACTTGACTTAAGAGAGTAAAAATGAAGCTTTTACTCTTCTCTCTTTGCTTATTGCTCGCGAAGAACAAGAGCGGCCGACGCTCAACTTACAATAGCACAGGCAAAAGAGAAGCTTTTACTCGGCGTATGCTTTGACTTACGTGAGTGACAGAGACAGCTTGCATTATGCTCCCACGCAGAAAGATCTTTCGTTGTGTTGGTTGCTGTGGCTGGGAGATAAGAAAAAGATATACCACCCACGTGCAAAAGCTTTATGGGCTCATGGTCAAAAGCTCACGGCTATGGCACGCAAAACCAAAAGCAAAAGAAAAAGCAGAAAAAGCAAAAACAATCGCAATGACAATCAAATGCACAATAAATAAATAGAAACTTATTTGTTTCTTTCACTTGGCTTAACGAATTGACTTCCCAGTAGAACCTGAAGGCATGTGGTGAACAAATTACACACAGCCTTCCGCCCTAAAACTTCAGGGGTAAAGCTACAGCCGAAAGTCTACTAAGGTTTCAGGTCGAGACCCCTGAAAGCGTACATAGGCTTTCCACCGTTTTTTCCGGGGTAAATTTTGCTGCAAGAAAAAAAAGTACCTGCAGCTAACTTAACGTTGCCAACGCCTGGCGATAAATATCGAAAACACTTGTTATGAGTTTTAAACCATACTTTTCTGTAGTTCTGTATTGTTAATAGAATTCATAATAAATGAAATATATTAAAAAACTTGTTTTATTAATTAACCATTTTTAAAAAATGCAAAATGTTGTTTTATTAATTAATATTTTTATCGTGGCAGTCATCGATAAATACAAAGGGCTGGCAATGTTATTATCGGCTGTCGAAGACTTTGCAGCCCTTCGTTTGTGTATATTGTGAATGTGCAGAAAGTGTCAAAATAAGGTAAGTTTTAACTATAAATATATGAATAAATGTTTAATTTTATTGTATTTTCAACCTAATAGATCGCCTGACTTAATTACCCGATGACGAAGATCATAGCTTTTGCAAGCAAGTCCAGTCACACGTAAGTAAATTAAACATTTAACCAATTGGACAACAAATTTGTTATAATTATTGTATTTTCTTATAATCAACTTGTAGGAGGCTCTTCAAACTGGAAAGTAAGATTGGCAAATCGCCCAACAATTAGGTAAGAATAAATTATTCTAATGCTCCTCCAACAAACAATTAATTGATTCTAAATTTCAGATTGACCCTTCAACCGAATGCTTTGGCCAGGAGGAATTAAATAATAAGTAAAGTTAGTTCTAAGTTTTATTATAAGTGAACTAATATTTAGTTAAACATCAAGTGCATTAAAATAAACAAATATAAACAAACATTTTGTGTGCCTAATTTTTTGGCTCCGATTCGGCACAATTTTCCAGTGGCCTACAGCAAGGGAAATTCCGGACAAAAATTCCCACCCCTGAAAAAACGATAGAAAATGTTCAGGGGTTTCAGCTTGAAACCTTAGCGGAAGCTTCCGCCAAGTTTTCAGCTAACGTATACCGAATTACCCCGGCCACGCTAATGTAAAAGCGAATTAGAACTTTACATAAAGTGCCCAGTGGCTCTTTTATAGAGAAAAACGTTAAGAAAGCCAGCTGAACGTTCAGGGGAGCTGTGCAGCCACTTTATGTAAAGTTCTAATTCGCTTTTACATTAGCGTGGCCGGGGTAATTCGGTATACGCTAGCTGAAAACTTGGCGAAAGCTTCCGCTAAGGTTTCAAGCTGAAACCCCTGAAAATTTTCTATCGTTTTTTCAGGGGTGGGATTTTTTGTCCGGAATTTCCCTTGCTGTAGGCCACTGGAAAATTGTGCCGAATCGGATGCAAAAAATTAGGCACACAAAATGTTTGTTTATATTTGTTTGTTTTAATGCACTTCATGTTTAAATAAATATTAGTTCACTTATAATAAAACTTAAAACTAACTTTACTTATTATTTAATTCCTCCTGGCCACATCATTCGGTTGAAGGGTCAATCTGAAATTTAGAATCAATTAATTGTTTGTTGGAGGAGCAGAATAATTTATTCTTACCTAATTGTTGGACGATTTGCCAATCTTACTTTCCAGTTTGAAGAGCCTCCTACAAGTTGATTATAAGAAAATACAATAATTATAACAAATTTGTTGTCTAATTGGTTAAATGTTTAATTTACTTACGTGTAACTTGTCTTGCTTGTAAAAGCTATGATTTTCGTCATCGGGCAATTAAGTCAGGCGATCTATTAGGTTAAAAATACAATAAAATTAAACATTTATTCATATATTTATAGTTAAAATTTACCTTATTTTGACACTTTCTGCACATTCACAAAATACACAAACGAAGGGCTGCAATGTCTTCGATAGCCGATAATAACATTGCCAGCCCTTTGTATTTATCGATGACTGCCACGATAAAAATATTAAATAATAAAACAACATTTTGCATTTTTAAAAAATGCTTAATTAATAAAACAAGTTTTTTAATATATTTTATTTATTATGAATTCTATTAACAATACAGAACTACAGAAAAGTATGGTTTAAAACTCATAACAAGTGTTTTCGATATTTATCGCCTGGCGTTGGCAACGTTAAGTTAGCTGCAGGTACTTTTTTTCTTGCAGCAAAATGTACCCCGGAAAAAACGGTGGAAAGCTTATGTACGCTTTCCGGGGTCTCGCCCTGAAACCTTAGTAGACTTTCGGCTGTAGCTTTACCCCTGAAGTTTTAGGGCGGAAGGCTGTGTGTAATTTGTTCACCACATGCCTTCAGGTTCTACTGGGTGGCTGCACAGCTCCCCTGAACGTTCAGCTGGCATTCTTAACGTTTTTCGCTATAAAAGAGCCACTGGGTTTTTTTTCAGGAAGAGGGAATTAATTTTCACACTATTCATTTTTCGTATCGCGGTTGGGCTATGTAATTTAAAATTCTCTTTGCATATTGCCACAACCTCTCGCGACTTCATTAAATACTTGAAACACTTAACAATTATATTAATTAACCAATGAAACGAATAAATAAATTAAGAATTACTTAAACTATCAAAATTAATCCAGATTTAAAACATTTTTGAAAACTCTGCCAAATAGAGATTTCTTTCACTTCTTTTGTCGTCTAGGCCGAAGGAAAAGGTTCTACAACGCCTTTGCGTGGGAAAAACACAAAAAGAACACAGCACACACTGATCAGAAAACTGTCCAGTTTTTTTGTTTTCCGATTTGATTGAATTTTCCGTTCCGCAATAGTACAAAAATCAACAATTGCTCCTCCGATTCGCCGATTTGATTTTCTTCCGCCCGTCCGTGTTCTAAGCTCGACTTAGACTGGTATACCGAGGCCTTCGCTGCATGTGTGTGTGTGTGTGTGTGTGAGTGCTTGGCAACATAATAAAGCTTTTTGTTGTTGGCCGTTTTATATGTGCCGTTTTTGCGTAATTTAAATGCAAAGAAAATCGCTGCGTTGTTTATAATTTTAACCAAGCATATTTTCCGGCTCTTATAAAATTGGGGAAATTTTAATCAAATTAACACTTAGTGCCGATTCTGATGAAAGAAAAAAAAAACGAAAGAAAATAAATTTTAAATAATTGTCTTTTCATCAGATCGTTGCTGAAAAATTAAAGATAAACAAAATACTAGTAGATACTAGTAGATGTAAGTACCTTTATTTTAGAAACGGCACCATAGGATGATTATTTTCTTTCTCCGACTTGAAAGGGCGTTTCTAAGTGTCGGCTTCTAACCAACAAAAAAATAAAATTATAATTTCACTTGAAATGATATAAAAGTGAGTTGAAAACTCACCCTTATTTCTGGTTGCCAAAATAAAAATTAATTTTTCTTATAAATTTCACTGCACTGACTTTACTGATTGCCAACTTGCAACATTTTTATATATAAAAATTGCTCAGCGGTTAGAGCGCGCACACAACTTGTTGCCTTGAGATTCAAGAGGAGAAAGAAAGACTGTCTACCATAGTTTTTGGGTTAGGGGAATAGTTTTGCGGAAATACCTTTTCTCATATTCGCCCACTTCCAACGAATGTCCGCTTTGAGCCTAAGCAGCTGACTGCACCCTCGCCTTTGTTGCCAATTCAGTTAAGAAATTCTCACCAATAGGTGGCGTAATTTAGAAGTTTGGCCAAATTCTGACAAACAAGATACAGCAACCGAGAACATTTTGACAACTTATACAGTTTTGTTCTTAGTAATACTTTCTAATGTCAATGAATATTGGCTAATTCTACTAGCCAGAAAATTACAATTACAATTATAGAAATAACCTAATTCGGCTGAGTTGTGCTTTCTCCTTTTTTGTTGCATACTCTAGGGATCAGATGATTTACAAAATGGTGGTGCATAATTTCCGGCGGCTCCATTAAAAGCTACAAGCGCACACTGCACTATGGTCCAGATATCGTTTATTTTGGCATAAAGTCGAAAAATTGAGTTACATGGCTCAAACTTCGCACATTTAATTGTTATGGCATTAATAATGTGTGAAAAAAAAATTGAGCCGTTGCGACCACGCCCACGCTTGCCGCCCCTGCAAACAGATTGATAGTATATTTAGAATAAATATGTATTATTTCCTGTTTTATTTAATTACTTACTTATTTTTTAAATGAAATTTTCTTCTTCATCCAATTCAATATTATAATTATCCTCATCGTCATCAGAATCGCACTGCAGATCGTTTTCATTTTCAGCTGTAGACGGAAGGTCCAAAAGACTTAACACCTCTTTTGAGAAGGGTTTTTTTATTTTTTCTTTCTCTTTCCTTTAGAGAAAGACTCGACAATAATGGATCCGAGGAATCTAGCTCTGTGAAACATGTCAGTTATAGTATTGAGCCGACTATTTTTCCTTGAATGCGACAATCTATATTTCTTGTAAACTTTGTTGCGTGCTTCAGAAGCATTTTCGAATAAGCATCCTAGTGGAACCAAGCTCGAATTATTAATCTGGTAACCGTGAACCAATATTTTATGAATTGTTGGTGACATCGGATACCATGGGTAGCTACGCATATATAACGAAAAAGTTGTTTCACAAAATGAGCGAAATTTTTCCGAATTTATATAATAATTGGAAGAAATGGCGATTAAAATGGCGTGAAATTTATTTAAAAGATCTTCGCTAAAGTTGGTAATAGATGCTAGTAGTTTAGTATTGGCAAAAGCTCTCCTAGCCGTATTACCATCATTGCTATTGCCGCTTCCATTCTGTTTTGGCATGCTTATCCGAAGACCCATTTCGTTCCAAAACTTGTCTTGAACATATTTTTTCCGTTTGCTCATTTCAATCTTATCTTCACCTTTTATATGCCATTTTTTTAATTTTATATGAAATGTTTAAGACAAATTCTAAAAACCGGATCCAGGCATTCAATGGACTTACTCCAAGCTGCTAAGCTCCAGGCTTTGGGACAAAAAGTTCAGAATTAAAATCTGTTATTTCTAATATTTTTGTTGGAGTGACACCACAGATTGGACAACATTGAGTAGATTTAGTTAAAACGTTCAGCACTTTGCCATCAATAAGTGTCATATGCATTTCATACGTTACTGTTATATCACGATTTTCATTCAATTTATAAACAGAAGGTTTGAGATTATTAATTTGAGAATCTAACAGGTTCTTTTCCATCATTATGTGGGCCGTAGTTTCTTTTACTAGTTCAATTTTCAGTGGTCTGCAAAATCGTATAGATTGCGGTGTTCTATTTTTCCATATGTTGTGATCAAAAGAGTCTATTATTTGTATGGGTATAACAGAAGTAACAAAAATTGAGTGATCTGAAAGTTGTTCGCCAGGTGTTTCGGTAACGAACTTCTGCTTGTATATGGAATGACCC
The DNA here is from genome assembly GCA_037043495.1 of Drosophila recens. Taxonomy (NCBI): domain Eukaryota; kingdom Metazoa; phylum Arthropoda; class Insecta; order Diptera; family Drosophilidae; genus Drosophila; species Drosophila recens. The sequence goes on along the minus strand of JBAMBJ010000943.1, from coordinate 34,188 downwards.
GTTGAACCTTCAAATCCATAGCTGCATATTAGTTTAATTTCAGAACTGTTTGGAAACTGATTTAAAACATCGGCTTGCATTTTAATAATTCTGTGCGCAGTATGATCCAAAAGGCTTTGTAATGATACTTGGGCGGCCGTTTCCGTTACTTTTATATCTACAGGACGGCATTGTAATTTAGATTCCATTACTAGACTATAGGTTGGATAAATGTTACTGTGGCGACTTTTATTCATAAGTCTAGTGTTCATGTATTGCTGTTTTGTAGAGAATTTTCCAGGATGTAAGCCAAAGCTTCATCGGGTGTAATTGGAATGGGTTTTTGAATATCAAATTGCTTTCTCGATTCAGTTGAGTATTCGGGTGTTGTTATGGTTTTTTTAAGAACAAAAGCCGTGTCCTTTCTTTCTTATTAATGTAACTATTAAAGTTACTGATTTTTTTGTCTATATCCTTTATTGTCATGGATTCTACAGTGTTTTTATTAATTTTGGTGTATATCCAGTCTGACACACATTGAATTTTTCGATTGTTGCTGCGCTGTTTGGGGGACGAACGGGGATGAGTTTTTGGTTTGTGGCTAAAGACAACACTTACAAGTACAATCTGGACCAATTAGTTGCTTTCAGCATGGAACAGCTTATAGGTTATATTCCATAAAACACGGAGAACGCATGCTAGTTTTCTAAAAATATACACATAAATTGGACATTACACAACACTAAATCCCTAGGACTACACATAAAATAACAACATTCATTAAATAGTGCATACCTTGTAGATTATTTTCCATAATTTAGTTAAATTTTATAGACCAGTTTAACGCGTGTAGCACAACACAAAGCAACCGAATATTTTGGCGAAAATTTCTATTCGGAAATCAGCTGATCGCTAGCTCACTTTTAAAAGCTCTCAAAAAGCTTTGGTGGCGCTTTTAAAGCTTTTAAGTGCAATTTTTATAATGTATGAAGAATTTACTTTAAGATTAAAATAAGAAAACAACGATATATTAACATCGAAAAATCGACTTTATGCCAAAATAAACGAAATCTGGACCATAGTGCACTGCACACTGGGCCGGATTGACAAATAAGTGGCATAAAGTCGAAAATTTAATTGAAGCAAATCTACATTTTTATTTAACATATATATACTAGATTCCCTCTGTAGAAAGCATCCATAAATATTTTTGCTAAAAATGCAACCCTGGAATTTTTTATCAAGCTCCAAAGTCAGCCGATTAAACAGCTGACTTTTGTGACAAAATTGGCGGCAAACTTTTGTCGACTTTGTGCGCTTGGCAATTCCACACGATAAGCAAATTGGTTATTATTAAAAATGGATTTTGAAGACCGAGGTATGTAAATTGGAGTTGAATGAAAAGATTTTGTGTCAAAACTTGTTATATGTGATAATATGTGTATTGTTTTGTGTTGTTCAATAAGAAAAAATTGAACCAATGGGTTCGTCTTCTGTAGAGAAAAAAAAAGTCTTCTGCGTATTTCTGCGATGTGTGTTGAAAAAAAGTAGAACCTATTCATAAAAATATAATAACAATCCGGTTTGCGGCTTTTTGCGGCTTTTCCGATGGCTTAATTTTCTAGATGTGCTTGTTTGTATGTAAATATAATTTAAATCACGTATACGTAATGTTGTCTTATATAAGCAGTCGGGGTAGGCGTGGTCAAGCTGACTCAAAATATTGCTTAAATATTTAGAGTGGTATATTCAATAAATATGCCAAGTTTCAGCTCGATATATGCAATTTTCGACTTTATGCCACTTATTCGGCAATCCGGCCCAGTGTGCACTGGTTCAAAAAATTATTAATTGTGAAATTAAAAAAAACCGCTAAAATTGAAACCACCATAGCATCCAAACGATAGAAGCTACAGATGCGATCTATATATCGAAAAGGTAAAAGGTATTTCGAAGAACTATTAGGCATACCTTCAAAGTTTTTTTTTAAGAAAATAGGTAAACAGCCACAGCACATTGGGCCAAAATCCCTTTTGTTTTGGCATAAAGTCGAAAATTTTTGTCAAATATTTCTAGAATTTGACTTAATATTTTGAAAGGGCATACATTAGGTATACTCGTATCGAATCAATAAGAAAAAAAATGTTGGTGGCAACGTTGTATTTTTGCCACTCTAGCAAAGTAAGATGTTTTGTCAGCTGACTTTCAGCCGAAGTTGGAGGGCAGCTTTTACTCAACTTTGCGCTTCTGCTGTGGAAAGACCAGTTATCCAAATCTTTGTTGAAAATATGGAAAATAAAGGTCAAGGTATGCCAAATATAATTAATGTTAAGTTATTCGAAATATGTATTCAATGTTGTAGTGTGGATTGTCTATGTTAAGTATTATTTTAGAAAAAACATAACCGAAGTGGTAGTGTACCGTGGAGTAAAAACCTACTTTCTGCCACTTTCTGCCAAAAAGTAATAAAGCAAATGTTCACTCTTAACTGTGATCTTAAACTTGTCACTAGCACTTTTTGCAGAATTTTCACATTCTCTTTAAAAACACATGTTGAAACTTTGCATTTATGCTACAAAATCTGATTTTTTTCTGTATTCAGATGAAGAGAGGGGTTAAAACATGATCAAATTAAAAAACTAAAAAAGTTGTAAATTCTACTTTTGCGTGATTAGCAAACATGCGAAGAATGAAATATTTTCCTTTATATATTTCCTTTATATCTATATTCATAAAATTTTTTTTACTTTTTTAATGAGTAGGAAGAAGTAGAAGACAAGGTCCAACTAAAAAACAAAAAATATTATAAATTTGACTTCAGTCTAACTAAGATTCATCCCAAATTTCAAGTCCCCATCTTTACTTTTTGATTTTTTTAAAAATATATTACACATATTTCTCATAGTCGGATGGGGAGGGAGAGATGAAGGCGTGGTCCAAATCCAAAAAAAAGTCAAAAATTCTAAAGTTGTCTAACTAAGGTTCATGCAAAATTTCAAGTCGCCTTCGTGCTGCTTTCGTCACTAGCGCGGACTGCCGTCTGCAGTGATCACATCTGTAGCTTGTATCGTTTTGATGCTATGGGGTTTTTAGTGTTAGCGGTTTTTACCGATTTCCCGCTAAACTAGCGATTTTTCGAAAAAGTCGTAGAGCAAACGTTTCTACGTTTCTTTTAAGCTAAATCAACGATTTGATCCAAACAAACAAACAGGAAAATGGTCTTTTCATCTCACTTTTAGAAGACGACTAAAAATTTTTAAAATAATTTATCTTTTGAACTAGTAGATTTGATGATTGAGGTGTCATTCGACGCGTATTTTTATAAGAAATATTAAAAAATTAAAAATGTTGGCTCCAGCGGCCCCGTTAGCTCCAATCATTTTAATTTTGCCCCTCCCAGTTACACTGATTTATCTCATGAGTCAGGTGAGGTTTTAAAAGTCTTAGTATGCACATTTGTGAGTTAAATTAATACCTTTTGATCGGTACATAGCTTGACCTGATCGGGCAGTCTTCTTCCTGTGTACGTATATTTATGTTAGTCGCATATGTGTATATCTATGTTTACATGTTTGTGTAATGAATTTAAAGTAAGTATAGCTAAGTTATTTTATGTATGTAACATACATACCATAAAAAAACCTCTTTACGAGGTAAAAGTCAGTGACCAAAAAATATTTTCCCAAAATTTCTGATATCCAATTTTGTGACGAATAATATTAAGTTTTACACATACATTATTTAAAAAAAAATTGTTTGCCCTCGGCACATTGCGGACTCTGTTTTGCGCAGTCTGCTTCGCCATGTCCCAGCTGATGTTGTGCCGGGTGAGCTCGATTCTTGTTGTTCGCCGCCAAGTGCACTTGGGTCGCCCAACTCTTCAGCTTCCCTGGGGATTCCATTCAAGTGGCATCCTGGTGGTACTGCCGTGGGGCTTCCGTAGCGCGTGTCCAATCCAACTCCATTTCATCTTCATTAGCTGCTGTTGGATCGGGACTTCGTTCGCCAAGTGCCATAGATCACTGTTCGATATTCTGTTGGGCCAGAATACTGAGCATATGATTCTAAGGCACTTGTTGATGAATACTTGCAGCTTGAGTATCATCCGTTGTACAACAGTATCGTCTTTATGCACGCGTTGAAGATCCTCAGCTTCGTTCTCCTGCTTATTCGCTGATTTCTCCAGACACGGTACATTCTGCCGAATGTCGATCGTGCTTTCGTGAGACGGCTTTCTACATCTTCATCCACCACACCGTTGTTGGTGATGACGGTGCCAAGGTAGGAGAACTTGTCGACGAATTCGACTATGTTCCTATTGATGGTGATGTTTCCTTGGTTGACGTGGTTGAAGCGCATTGCATTTGTTTTGGCTGCGTTTATTTCAAGGCCGACTCTACTGGCAATCATGGAGAGGTCATTCGCTTTGGCTTGAATATCACTGAGTTTATCAGACATGAGGCAGATGTCATCCGCGTAATCCAGGTCCTCTAGGTGTTGTGTGAGGCTCTACGTGATTCCGCGTCTGGATGTGCACACTTCTCTCATTATCTCGTCTACTACCAGGTTAAAGAGTAGAGGTGACAGAGGGCAGCCTTGCTTGACGCCAGTTCTCGGCTGGAAGTGGGCACTGATTTTTCCCTTGTGCAGTACCGACAACTTTGCGTTTTCGTACATTGCTTTTATTATTGCAGCGATGTTGTCTGGAACTCCTTTCCTCGCAAGTGCCTGCCATATTGCTGCTCTCTTTACTGTGTCAAACGCCTTCTTGAAATCGATGAACAGGAGGTACAGCGAGCGTCATTCCACAGCTTGCTCGGTTATTGCGCGTAATGTGTTTGCCTGGTCTACGCAACTCCTCTGTGGTATGAAGCCTGCCTGTTCATCTCGGAGTGTTTGTTCGATCTTCTCCTGTAGTCGTTCGTTCAGCAGAGTCGCTAAGATCTTATAGCTGGTGTTGAGCAGCGTTATTCCTCGCCAGTTGTTGCAGTCACTGAGATCCCCTTTCTTTGGGAGTTTGGTGATGATACCGCGTTTCCAGGCGTCTGGTATATCCTTAAGTACCCAAATTCGATTGATGTGTGAAAGCAATGTTTCGGCAATCAGTTGTGCATCTATCCGGAGGAGCTCGACAGGGATGCCGTCTTCCATAGCTGTTTTGTTGGTCTTGAGTCTCCTAATTGCATTCGTGATGTCTCTCGTGGTTGGGGCTGAGTGCTGTTGTTCTTCCTCAGATTCGTCTTGCGTGACTGTCTGACTGATTTCTTGGAAGTGTTGTTGCCATCTTTGGAGTTGTGCTTCGTCATCAGATAGGAGATTTCCGTTTTTATCTCGGATTGGCCGGTCTTGTTGTTGGGTGTTTCCTGTTAGCTTGGCGATAGTCTGATATAAGCCGCGCATGTTGTTGTCCTGGGCTGCGCTTTCTGCATTGGCTGCAAGCTTTTCAGTTATTGCCCTTTTGTCAGCTCTTGCGAATTTCTTTACCAACTTGCAAAGTTCACGATGTTCGTCGTTCACTTGGCTGTTCTGTTGTGCTATGATCTTGAGGCTGTTTCTTCTGCTTATTAGCTCCCAAGTCCTTTCCGAAATCCAGTAAGAGCGACGCCGCTGTTGGGTTCCAATGATTTCTTCCGCTATCTGTCTCAGTGTAGAGCATGCGTGTTCCCAGGGGAGTTCTTCTTGCGTGGTTATCTGGTTTCGCAATGTTGACGTCATTCTGGCCGAAATGGTGGCGTCATTGAGTCTGTATAGGTTGAAGCGGAGCGGCCGTGTTGTGCTTCCTCTGTTGGTGGCCGCGGCGTATTGTCTCCTCTTCAATTTGATTTGAATTGTTCCGACTATTAGCTCGTGGTCACTGTCGATGGATGCGCCTCGCTTGTTCCTTACATCAGTCAATGATCGTCTCCATTTCTAACTTATGCATATGTGATCTATCTGGTTTCTGGTGCGCCCGTTTGGGGAAGTCCAGGTGTATTTGTGGATTTCCTTGTGCGGGAACACCGAGCCACCAATCACTAGTTGGAATGTTTGGCATAAGTCTGTTAGTCTGTCGCCATTGTTGTTTCGTGTGCCAGAGCCATGCTTGCCCATGAGTGTTTCTAGCCCGGTGTTGTTTGAGCCTATCTTGGCATTGAAGTCACCCATTAGGATTACTACATCGCCTCTGTTAGTGTTGTCCAGAGTAGCGGTGAGAGTGGCGTAGAATTCGTCTTTATCGTCAACCTGTGCGTCTTCCGTTGGAGCGTAGCATTGCACGATGATGATGTGTCGCGCTTTGCTACTGAATCTTGCGGTGATGATTCTGTCAGATATTGGTTTCCAGGAGAGGAGTGTTTTCTTCGTTTTGCCGTCTATGAAGATGCCTACTCCATATCTGCCTCCAATGCTGTTCCCGCTGTTCCAGATTGCCGTTTGACGTTGTTGTTGTTCCAGATCCGCACCATCTCGTCTCGCTAATGCCAGCTATCATGATCTTCAGATTGTCCATTTCTCTCTCAAATTGCGCTAATGTAGATGGTTCCATAAGGGTCCTTACGTTCCATTGTCCTATTCGGGTCCGTTTTGACATGCTGATGTTCGTCGTCGGCTTTGGGGGAATTGTTGTTGTTGATCTAATTGTTGAGGTTTCGGTAATCGTTATAATTAGCCCGATGCAGCCTATCCCAGAGGTGGGGGTGCCACCTTGGCGCCATCTGGGAGTGGCGACCAAACTTTTCGAGGTTCTATTTCTGCTAGGAAGAAAACAAGAATAGCGGAAATAGTCGAAAAGATGCCAGAAAGAGCCGTTTCTTTCTAGGTGCCGCGTGGGATTCGAACCCACGACCACCCGCTTGACAGACCAGTGTTCTATCCACTGGACCACTCACGGGCATTCTTAATATTATTCGTCACAAAATTGGATATCAGAAATTTTGGGGCAAGAAAATGTTTTCGTCACTAGACTTTTACCTCCTAAAGAGGTTTTTTTTATGGGATATCAGAAATTTTTAAATAAGACATTAGATATTTGGAAAATTTCAATATTTTTTGACAGAAATACTCGATAACTCTAGCTGAAAAGAAGTGCAGTTTTCGGTGCTCCACAAATAATTGATTTATCATTGATTTAAACTGTTTAAAATCAAACAAAACAGTGTCAAAGAAAATAAAGACTGTTAACACTATTTACAACGTTTAAATTATTTAAGTAATACGATTCAACCGACAATTTGTGCATTTATAATTTTCTGTTTGTTTGTTTGATTACACACAAACACACAAAGTGAAAGCAACACAAGACACAGAAACACTCAACAAACGTCAAACCGAAAGTACAGAAAAATTACACTCAAACTTTTCACTCAATAACATCAACACCAATATAAATATGGCACCTCCAAGTAAGCGCCAGCGGGTGAATACTGCGATTGAAATTAAGAGGGGACGAGTCTACGGTGCACGATCTCTGCAATTACTGGAGCTTATTAATCAACGTTTTGCTGAGCAAGCGGAGCTCATCTCTTCTAGCCAGCGTTGCCAGAATTAGTCCGTTAAAAAAAGCCAGATTTGAATTGTCAAATTTTAAAGAAATAATAAAAATTATGGTACTGCTTTTTAAGCAAACTTTTATTTTATTTCTGAATTAGAATGGAAAGAAGATAGAAATAAAATAACAGAATGCTAAAAAACAGTACCATATTTTTATATAATTTCTTCAAAATTTGCTTATTTGACGGGATTTGACGGGAAAAAAAGCGACTCTGGCAACCGTGCTTCTAGCATCCGTTCTGCTGAGGAGCGCATTCTTTGCCAGCTGAACGACCGCATTGGAGAAAAGGCTGGAGACGTAGAACAGCTGAGTCTTCGGGTGCAGCAACTGGAAGTACAGCTTGGAGCAATTCCATCGCTTCAAGCCAAGTTGGACGATTTGCAGGCAAAACTTCAACTTAAAGAGGAGGCTGGAATTGCAGTTGAAATAGAATCGAAGCTAATGGCCAAGGTAGAAGCAAAGCTTGCTGCTCAATCTACCGAAAGCATAGCAGCTGATTTGCGAATGCACGGTGTGCCCTTTTCTGAGAGCGAAAATTTGAGAACAATATAAAATGCACTTTGTTTCTCACTAATCTTAACACCGCCACCAAAAATAAAAGATATTTACCGCGTCAAGCCACGAGGATCGGCTGGCAGCACCGTTGATCCGGTAATTATCATAAAATTAGATAATGTTTGTGAAAAAATTAAAATTTTGAGGCAAATTGGGGCATATCGACGCGAGCACAAACAACAACTGAGCTTACAGCTGATCGGCTTCGACTCACATGTGCCTTTTTACGTAAATGAGCAATTAACGAAAGCTTATTACGAAATATTCAAAGCAGCAATTAAGCTCAAGAAGCAGAAGCTGCCAACGGCTGTGTTCATACGACGCTCTCTTGTTCATGTGAGAGAGGTTGGGAGCGATAACATCTTTTGCATCAATGCAATGAGCTTTTGGCATGGCAAAATGATACCGCTCTTCACCAGCAGAATGTGACTGCAACGGAAGAGATGGAGCAGAGCTTTCGCAACTAAAAGCTGGTATTTTTATTTGTGTGTTATTTATGTTCTCTATGTTGTTAGTCTTGATTTCTCTTTGTCACGTATAGGTTTTAATAGCTTTAATTATTTTGTAGTATCTCTTAATAACTCTCTTTTAATAAGATATATAAATATACTTGTCTCTCTTAAGCTGCGCGCGATACTTCATCAATTCAATTCAATTTCTTTGACAATATAAGGTCAACCACAGCGAATAGTAACACTTTGATTAGGGTTCTTGCAAAACAAAGAAATGGGCTTAATATATGCCACATAAACGCACAAAGTCTTGCAGGTAAAATTGAGGAGTTCAGGTATTTGTTTGTGAAGTAAAATGTAGATGTTATATGTGTGTCTGAAACTTGGTTCGTCCCTCAACTTCGTGATGTTTTGGTCTTATGTGATGGGTATAATTTGTATAGGTCCGATCGTGATTGTCATGGAGGGGGAGTAGCAATATATGTTAACAAGAAATTGACGACTAACGTAGTCAGTAAACAAGCCGCCGGGAGTGCAATTGAATACTTGTTTCTACAGATAACGGGTAGGAGAAGTATGACAAGCATGTTGTTAGGATGCATATATCTACCAAACCGTACAATTGACTTCTCGGACATTATTGACTACATTTCAAGCTTGTCACTAACATATTCGGACGTTATAATAATTGGTGATCTTAATAGCAACTTGCTAGTAGAGCGGCACTTACGCGATGAAATGCTCTCGCTTGGTTTAAGCTTGGTCAACTCTTCTGAGCCTACCCACTTTACGAATACGACAAGCACGTTGCTTGACGTGATTTTTGTAAATGACTTAAATAAGATTGTACTTTACGACCAGCTTTCGGCACCAGACTTTTCAAAGCATGACCTTATTTTCCTTAAATATAACTTTAATCCAATTTTTGACGACATATCCTATTTCTACAGAGACTTTCAAAATATTTACGTTATAACCTTAAATAATGAAATTGATCTATGTGACTGGACTCCTATATATTCGTCGTCAGATATTGATGCCCAACTGAATAATTTTTGCCAGAACATAAATAATTTGTATAATGACTTCGTTCCATTAAGACGTAAAGTAATTAACGAGAAGCATAAGCCATGGTTTAACCAAAATATTGTAAATAAAATTTCACAACGAGACTTAGCATATAAGAAATGGAAAAGATATCGAACTATTATCGACAATTTAAGATACTGAGGAAAAATGTAAATAAAATGATTAATGATGCTTAGTGCAATCATTACTCCTTAAAATTGAATAGTGCAATATCCAGCAAGCAAAAATGGAATGAACTGAGACAGTTGGGCATTGGTAAAGAAAAAAATCCTCCCAAGATCACAACAGACGTAAATGAACTAAACAGAAAATTTGTGCAATTAAACGTACCTGAAATCATGACAAATACCTATCTTGACTCTGTAGAAACTAATACCTGTGATAATACCTTTAATTTTATATGTGTAACGTGTTGTGATGTCCTCGATTCTGTTTGTAAAATTAAGTCGAACGCAGTTGGATTAGATGATATGCACCCAATATTTTTTAAAACAATTCTTCCTAAAATTTTAAGCCGCATTACGCACATTTGCAACACAGCGTTTATGACCTCAAGCTATCCAGACATTTGGAAGTTAGCTAAGATTATTCCTTTAGCTAAAGCTAATAATGAGTTTAGGCCAATTTCAATTTTACCCTTTTTGTCAAAGATGTTTGAGCACTTGATGACCGTACAAATTAAGAAATATCTTAGCACAAACTCTTTGTTGATCAATGAGCAATCTGGTTTTCGGGAAAAGAGAAGTTGTACGACAGCAATACTAAAAATAACTGAAGATATTCGTAGTGAAGTTGACGAAAGCAAAGTGACTTTCTTGACGCTTTTGGATTTTAGTAAAGCTTTTGACACGGTAAACCACGAAGTTCTATGCACTAAGCTAGAAAAGTTTTTTAAATTTTCAAATACCGCCACTAAACTGATTTATTCTTATTTAAAGGGCAGAAGTCAAGCTGTATTTAATAATAATAAATTATCTTCACTCTTGCCTTTGAGCCGTGGAGTACCGCAAGGGTCAGTCCTTGGTCCAATTTTATTTTCGCTATATGTTAATGATCTTCCTACTGTGTTGTCGTATTCCAATGTTCATTTGTATGCTGATGATGTCCAATTATATGTTAGCTGTCATCGTGATAAAGTACGAGAGTGTGTTGATATATGTAACAGTGAATTCTCAAATGTTAGTAAATGGGCTCGTTCCAATGGTCTTGCGCTTAATCCGTCCAAATGTAAATGTATTGTTATTTATAAAAGAGCTCTTTGTACAGAACATCTGCCAAATCTAAGAATAGAAGACTCTCCCATAGACTATGTTGATAAAGCCGAAAATCTTGGTATAACTTTTAATAAGACTTTAACGTGGAGTGATCACATTGCTCTATATGACTCAGACATTTTTATCGACTAATGCTAGATTACTTATTGCAAAAACCTATCTTATGCCTGTGCTTTGCTATGGAGTCGAAGTGTTTGGAAACCCAGATGCTGCATTCCAGTGAAAACTAAATGTTGCGCATAATGGCATTGCTAGATATGTTTTTAATGTAAGTAGAAGAGACCACATCTCAAATTTCGCCCGACAATTAACTGACATGAACTTGAAAACCTGGACAGACTATAGAAATCTTATTATGTTACATCAAATTATACAGACGAAGGAACCATGCTATTGATATAGTAAACTAAACTTTAGCACGTCTGTAAGAACCAATAATATAAACAATATTCGACACAAAATGGCAAGTTCAGAAAGACATTTCTTTGTGCATACTATTCGCATGTGGAACCGTTTGCCTCCACAACTCAAAACAATAAGTAGCGCAGCAGCTTTTAGGGACAAGTTAAAAATATTTTTGAGAGATACATAAAATAAAACTAAAATAAGATAATCATGAAAATATAATATAAAAATTTAAACAAAAATAAAATAAATTAAATAATTTAATTAAAATTTAAAAAATTATACAAAATTAAAAATAGTAATAAAAGTAATAATTCATGCATCACAATAGATTATAGAAAATTAGAATTGTAAACAAATATGAAAATTAATCTTACAACTGAAAACTAAAGTTTAAATTATTATAATTTGTTAATCTTAATATTACGTTAAAATCAATGATTGTTATATTTTTGTAATTGTTTAATCTTAATATTATTTTTAATTCAATGATTGTAATAGTGACTAGTGCGTTAAATAATAAGCGTTAGCTTGTAGCACTAGGAATCGAAATAAAGAAATTAAATTAAATAACTTTTCAACCTTGTTTAATGTTTGTACAGCAAAAACAAACAGTCTGGCAACACTGGTTCGTTTTACGAACACACATGTTAAAGCGTAGTACGCTCTTGCTGAAAACATTTTGGACGCTCGAAATGTTCGATGTTTTGAGGTCGGGCCTTACAGAATTCAGTGTGACAGCAAAATACCAAAAATCACTAAAAAGTTGAGAGATTGTTGGTCCTTTGCTGCTGTGGTCACACTGTTGCGTCAGCTGTTCACAACAAACAAGTAAATACAATTTCAGATAATTAAAGTGACAAAATGGACCAAATGGACTGGATCAGTGAAGTAGCAGCGACCAATACCATAATTTTCGGATTAACGGCCTCTGCAATACTTTCCCATGCACTTTTGATAAAAGTCGCATCAAAATGCTTTTTATCGGTTAAATCCCATATGATTGGCCTCTCTCTCACCCTTCAATTAGCCTTATTCGTTCTTCATTTTTGGAGACATCAATTCGGCTCCTATTTTGCTGCTTTTTTTTTCCCGGTTAAAAAAAGGTTCAAATAAAGCTACCATCTGTGGACCAAACAGTGTTGTAAAACGCCAGAAAATATTCTGAGCTGCCCATATTTAGGTACAGCGTACATAGGTTTAGAAATGGCCTTACAAAACAATTTCGAGCATGTTTGCAACCCTTTTTTTTATATGAAATTTTGGCCTTGCAAAAATATTTTCGGCTAGAGCGTACTATGCTTAATCGCAGAATCTATCAGCACTCTCAAACTCTGGCTGCTATGACACTTTGTTGCCTGTGCCCTTTTAAAATTCAAAGTAAAACGTATATTTTCAGTATATAGGTTATATCTTCCAAACCTATCAGTAAAATTGTTTGTGTCATATATCAAAAAACGCGAAATTTTACAAGCTAAAATATGATGAAAATTAAAAAAATCGTTAGCGGCGTTCTCTCAAAAACCGCCAAAATGTGACAAAAAATACCTTATTTCACCTGTAGCAATTTACCTATGTACTTTAGAATAAAGTTAAAAGGTAAAAGGTAAGTTCAAAATACCTTTTCAACAATATTTAGATCACATCTGTAGCTTTTATCGTTTGGATGCTAAAAGGGTTCCAATTTTAGCGGTTTTTAGCGATTTCTCGCTAAGCTAACGATTTTTAGAAAAAGTCGTTGAACAAACGTTTCTAGTTTTTTGAGCGGGAACAAGTCCTTATCCAAACTTTTATGTCAAATCAGCGATTTAATCCGAATAAACGAACTGGCTGCAATGACACTTTGTTGCTGCTGCCCTATTCCAATTCAAAGTAAAACGTATATATTCAGTGAATAAATATCTTCCAAACCCATCAGTAAAATTTTTTCTGTCGTTCATCAAAAAACGCGAAATTCACACTACAACATATTGAAAACTAAAAAAAATCGTTAGCGGTGTTTTCTCAAAAACCGTCAAAATGTGGGACAAAATACCTTATTTCACCTGTAGCTCTTTACCTATGCACTTTAAAGGTCTGCCTAAGAGCCCTTCAAAATACCTTTTCAACGATATGTAGATCACGTCTGTAGCTCATTTCGTTTGGATGCTATAGGGTTTTTAGCAATTTCCCGCTAAACTAGCTTTTTTTCGAAAAAGTCGTAGAACAAACGTTTCTAGAATTTTGATCGGGAACAAGTCCTCATTTAAACTTTTAAGCTAAATCAACGCTTTGAAACTAACAAACAGACAGACTGACTTTTCATCTCATTTTCGGAAGGCTCCTAAAAAATTCAAAATTAATTATCTTTTGAACCAGTCGTCGGATTTCGATGATCGAGGTGTCATTCGACGCGTATTTTTGATTAAAATAGTGAAAAATTAAAATAAAAATCGAAAAAGCTCCAACGGCCCTGTTTCCTCCAATAATTCCCCTCCCACTAATACCTGTTTATCTCACGAACCAGGTGAGTTTCCAAAAGTCTTACTATGCACATTTGTAAGTTAAATTAATACCTTTCGATCGGTATATATTTCGACCTGATCGGACAGTCATAGCAAATTTTCCATTCTTCCTGTGTATATATGCTAGTTGCCTTTCGCACCCTTTGTGCCGCTTTCGTCACTTAATGTTAGTCTTATAACAATTGTGTTAGCTTGACTTTTTTGAGAAAATCATTGATTGATCGTATATTTAGAAGTGGATAAGATAGAAGTTATGTAAAGGAATGGTTTGGGATGTGGATTCGGAGTTGTTGGAATGCTGTGCATTCATCGAGAATGTGATAGATTGAAGTGGGCGTATTATTGTTGCAGAATTGACAGTTTGAGTCGCTTTTCCGAAGAAATCTGTGTTAAAGTTTAATCTTTGCGTGTCCGAGTTAGACGTTTACGCCGCCGCCGCCGGCAATATAGTCGATTTTAACCAGGGATTAAAACCGAAACGAATATCGGTTTCAGTTACGGTTTCGGTTATGTTCGCATTTGGGTTTTCAGTTATCGGTTACGGAAAATCTTGGAATAAAGGTTTCGTAACGGTGAACCGGTTTTCGTATGTTTCGGTTTTAAAACACCGATATGGTTTCGGTTCCCAAAAAACAAAATTTCTTGTAAAAATACAATTATATTAAAAATATAATAATAATAATATAAAGGCATTACTTTCTTTATGTTTTATTCACACATTTATTTCACATATTCTTCAAGATTTATAATTAACTAGGGGGCTCCGCCCCCTGCTCGCTTCGCTCGCCAACCCCCGCTCGCTTCGCTCGCAAATTTGAAAATAAGGTGTTTTGTTGTCCAGCTTAACAAACTTCAACTGATCGCTTCGCTCGCCAACCCGCAGCTCGCTTCGCTCGCAAAAATTTAAAAGAACTTCTTTAGTTGTCGGGTTTAACAAATTAATGCAACAAATTCGCTCGCAAAATTGAAAAGAAGGTCCTTAGTAGTCCGCTTCAACAAATTTATATAATACTAGGGGGCTCCGCCCCCTGCTCGCTTCGCTCGCCAACCCCCGCTCGCTACGCTCGCAAAATTGAAAAGAAGGTCTTTTGTTTTCCAGCATAGCAAACTTAAATTGCTCGCTTCGCTCGCCAACACGCAGCTCGCTTCGCTCGCAAAAATTTAAGAGAACTTCTTTAGTTGTCCAGTTTAACAAATTAATACAATATAAGGGGGTCCGTCCCCTGCTCGCTTCGCCCGCAAAATTGAAAAGAAGGTTTTTAGTAGTCCGCTTTAACAAATTTATATAATACTAGGGGGCTCCGCTCCTGCTCGCTTCGCTCGCCAACCCCCGCTCGCTTCGCTCGCACAATTGAAAAGAATGTCTTTTGTTGTTCAGCTTAACAAACTTAAACTGCTCGCTTCGCTCGCCAACCCGCAGCTCGCTTCGCTCGCAAAAAAAAGAACTCGTTTAATTGTCCGGTTTAACAAATTAATACAATATAAGGGGGTCCGTCCCCTGCTCGCTTCGCTTGCAGAATTGAAAAGTAGGCCTTAGTAGTCCGCTTTAACAAATTTATATATTATAGTATTTTTTGTAAAAAAATCGGAAATATTCAACTTCCGCTGTCCGCGGTTTTAATGTTTCTTCCTTGCAATTGAACTTTGGCTAAAAGTCAGATTTAGTGATTTGGCGGGAAAAATCCAGATTTGGCGGGAAAAAGCTAAATTTGGCAGGAAAAAGATAAGTTTGAGGAAAAAGTCCAAATTTATCAAAAAGATTTAATCTGTGAGTTTTGTAAGAATATCTCATACAACAACAGAGTTTTTGACTCTAAAGGTCACTTTGCATCCGATTCTTCCTATGGCAGCTATATGATATAGTCATCCGTCTTTGACCACATTTGCTCAATATTTAAGAGACAGTACCAAACATATAATCTGTGAGTTTGGTTGAGATATCTTAAGAAACAAAAAAGTTTTCTATACTAAAGGTTATTTTGCATCCGATTGTTCCTATGGCAGCTATATGATATAGTAATCCGACTTTGACCAAATTTGGTCAGAATGTAGAGACAGTCCAAACATATAATCTGTGAGTTTGGTTGAGATATCTTAAGAAACAAAAAAGTTTTTCATACTAAAGGTTATTTTGCATCCGATTGTTCCTATGACAGCTATATGATATAGTCATCCGACTTTGACCAAATTCGGTCAGAATGTAAGGACAGTCCCAAACATACAATCCAGGAGTTTGGTTAAGATATCTTAAGAAACAAAAAAGTTTTTCTTACTAAGCAATTCTGTGACCTTTGACCTTGATTTTGACCCACTTACAGGTCGAATTTCGCAAAACGCCGTCTTATTGCACGATGAAATTATCTCACCTATGTTGTGTGAAAATTTCAGCTTTCTATCTTTTACCGTTTGGGCTGCACGTTGATTCTCAGTGAGTCAGTCAGTCAGTGAGTCAGTCAGTCAGTCAGGACAAAGAATTTTATATATTTAGATAGCATGTTTTGTAAAAAAAACGGAAATATTCAACTTCCGCTGTCCGCGGTTTTAATGTTTCTTCTTGCTTTGGCTAAAACTCAGATTTAGTGAGTTGGCGTGAAAAATCCAGATTTGGCGGGAAAAAGCCAAATTTGGCGGGAAAAAGCTACATTTGAGGAAAATTCAAAATTTAGCAAGAATAGTTAATGTGTGAGTTTTCTAAGAATATCTCATACAACAACAGAGTTTCTGATTCTAAAGGTTAACTTTCATCCCATTGATCCTATGGCAGCTATATGATATAGTAATCCGACTTTGACCAAATTTGGCCGGAATGTTAGAGACAGCCCCAAACATACAATCTGTGAGTTTGGTTGAGATATCTTAAGAAAACAAAAAAGTTTTTCATACTAAAGGTTATTTTGCGTCCGATTGTTCCTATGGCAGCTATATGATATAGTCATCCTGGCTTTGACCAAATTTGGTCAGAATGTAGGAGACAGCCCCAAACATACAATCTACTGAGTTTGGTTGATATATCTTAAGAAACAAAAAAGTTTTTCATACTAAAGGTTATTTTGCGTCCGATTGTTCCTATGGCAGCTATATGATATAGTCACCCGACTTTGACCAAAGTTGGGTCAGAATGTTAGAGACAGCCCCAAACATACAATACGTGAGTTTGATTGAGATTTCTTAAGAAACAAAAAGTTTTATAAAGGTCAATTAACATCCGATTGTTCCTATGGCAGTATATGATATAGCCACCCGATTTCAACCAATTTAGTCAGAATGTAAAATTCAGTCCCAAACATATAATCTGTGAGTTTGGTTGGGATATCTTAAGAAACAAAAAAGTTGTTCATACTAAAGGTTATTTTGCATCCGATTGTTCCTATGGCAGCTATATGATATAGTCACCCGACTTTGACCAAATTTGGCCAGAATGTAAGAATACAGTCCCAAACATACAATCTGTGAGTTTGGTTGGGATATCTTAAGAAACAAAAAAGTTTTTTCATACTAAGCAATTCTTTGACCTTTGACCTTGATTTTGACCCACTTACAGGTCGAATTTCGCAAAACGCCGTCTTATTGCACGATGAAATTATCTCATCTATGTTGTGTGCAAATTTCAGCTTTCTATCTTTTAACGTTTGGGCTGCACGTTGATTCTCAGTCAGTGATCAGTCAGTCAGTGAGTCAGTCAGTCAGTCAGTCAGTCAGTCAGTCAGGACAAAGAGTTTTATATATAGATATAGATTATTATTCAAAATAAAACAAGAAAATTAAAATCTAAATTAAACAATAAGAAAGTCAAAAATAAAATATAAAACTAATAACAAAATTCAGTGTTCGCAAACAATTTAACTTTTTTTTTTTAAATTTTTGTAATACAAAATTAAAATAAGACATGCTTTTAAATTTGTTTTTAAATGTTCCACCAAAACTGTAATTTTTAAAATAACAATTGAAAATAAAACCTTTTTTTTTCAAAAATTGGAAATAAAAATTTAAAAATGGTTTTATTTTTAGTTATTGTTTTAAAAATTGCAAGTAACAGTATTGGTGTAACTTTTAAATATTAATTTCAAAGTTTTTATTATAAAAAACATTACTGATTTTTCTAATTTTTGTTTACAAAATTTTTTTGAAAAACGATTATTGGTTATAATGAACATGATTGAATTTAATGACTTATTGTCCAACTTGTTTCTCAAGGGATTCATGATAAATTTTACGCCGGAAAAGAGGCGTTCTACGCTAACTTGGGTGAGTGGGACCGCAAGCACAACTTTAGATAACTCATATAAATCTGCGAATTTCTTATCATTTTTAACCCACCATTCAAGAATATTACTTTAGTATTTAAGCGTTTTTGCTTAAGAAACTTATCTAGTTAATGTGTGTAATATGTTATTTTTTGACAGTAAAGGTTTGTTATTGTCAATAAGGGCATACACATCTAGATACTTATCAACTTCGCTGATATTTTCACCATCAGACAAAGTAGAATTTGAGCTGCGACAGCTTTCATTTGCTTCATTTAGAACTGAGATTTCATATATTAAATTATTAAGATTTGTCAACAAAGTAATACATTTGCTTTTTTGATCTGAGCTTAAAGAAATGTTGTATCTTGGATCAAGAAATATACCACAAATGTATGCATCATTTTTAAACAGCAAAGACTCGATTTTCTAATTCATAAAATAAAAGTTTGGCTAGGGTCAATTTGCACTTTTGCACATCCAATTTGCATCAAATCCAAATTCCGTTAAAATCTCCAAAGACAAGCTACTCGCTTTGTAGCTGAGTTGTTGCGATTTCAGCTGGTTTTAAAACGCGAAACGCGAAACCAAACGGAGCTTTTTAAATGAAAGTCCAGATTTCCAGCAGCTAAATTTGAACAGAATTCCTGCACTTCTGGTTTCGAGAGGCTCTCAAGCATCCTATAGGTAGAGCTCCATCGAGTAAGTCAATCAATTGGCGGTTTTTTCAATTGCTTTTCTTCCAAGTGATAAGTTATACTTGGAGTACGTAGTTTCTTAACAGAAGCGATGGCACCAGAAAACTCCCGCTTGTTTAAAACTGAATTGACCGCCAATTGTAGCGTATGGGCTGCACATTTAATACCTAAAATAAAATACAAATATGTTGAAGTTAATCAGGCCTGTTCCGGTTTTCACTTTTTATTTTATAGCATTTAGTGAAATGCATTTATTCACTTTGCATTAAGGCTAAGTATTCAAAAATTCTCGTTTTTCACTTTATCGGACTCATCACCTCAAAGTGAAATAAATCCATAGAACTTCGCCGAAATGATATTAGAGCAGGTTAAAGAAATTCACTTCCGCAAAATCTTACCGAAAGTGAAAACCAGAACAGGCCTGATAATATTTTTTTTAAAGCTACTGGTTAAAAATTTTACCTGTGCACTTGCTGTCAAAATCGAAATTCGACAAGCAGCTCATTTCGTCGTCTGCATCCTGTTCATCACTTTCGTTTTCACAATCGTCACTGAGCAAGAATATAATTGTTTTGAGGAAATTTCAAATCGGCTTAAAATTTTCAATACAACATCTGTAAGAGGTTGCCCCGTATGACATGAAAACATTTCCTCCGTGGCCAAAGCTCTAAGCACAATTTTTCCATTATTTATGTATTGAATATTAACACCTGCAAATCATTTATTTAATTATATTAATAAATAAATAATTATAGTATTTTTACGCTTACCTATAAAAGCGAGCCAAATGTGTTAGGCCATCAATTTTTAATGAAACAACTTTTCCTTCGACTTCTTTCCGAATTTTCCTGGTTAGTAAGTCTGCTTTCTCAACAACTGAGTCTCGTACATTTTGCGGATTTATGAAATTATCGCAACTCATGCCTTTTACTATTGGATCCATGATTATACGAAATCCAACATCGTTGACACATGAAAAGGGCCTCCTATCAACTGTACATAGTAGCACACATGCTTCTTTAATGCTCTCCTTTTTGTTAAAAACTCTTACAGATTTTGTTAAAAACTGGTCAATTTTTAGCAATTCTGTTTTTGAAGAAACGACTTCACTTGGTTTTTTTTTTCAAGCTTTTTCTTAAACTTTTTCTTTTCACCTCAAATTGGCATCGCTTGATGTGATTTGTTAAATTTGTACCGTGTTTTCCCTAAAGAAAAAATTCGCGATCAAATCAAATGTCCAAAAATGAAACACACTCACATACATATGTATACAGACAGTCAGAAACCTATTTTGACAATTTTAAAAATTCGCATATGTTGTCTAAGCAACGCAGTATTTCTACAATAATATCAGTATTTACATTTAGATTAAACATCAAATATGTTGTTAGTATTTTTAAGCCCATCTGGCAACTACAAACTGTACGATTATGTTCATATACATCTTTGGTCACACTACTGATCAAGATGGCGCGTGAAGATACACATGAAAAGAATTAAGCTACGAAAGCAGACAATAAAACTGAACGACTAAAAATATAAAAGCGTTGAAATTGGCAAAGCGGGTCAATTCCTCAATCCAGAGCAGGGTCTGGAAACATTATTGGCGACCGTGACAGGACTTTTCTTCAACAGATAAGTAGAATTCCAAAGCTCGAATCCCGTCTTCGTCTATTTCATCGACTTTGTATAGAACCGCCATCAGGTTAACCACGCCGTGAATTGCTGCTGTGTGCATCGGCCAGGGCTTCACAGACCACTTACGCAAGTTGGCCAGGGCTTCGCTGGACAACGAGCACACACACATCGCCACACATACAGGCAATCATCAACCAGGGCTTCGCTAAAGAACGTACGCAAATCGTCTGGAGCTTCGCTGGACAAAGTTTAGACACTGATCAGTCAGGAGTCTGCTGGATAGAAACCGCATGGCACTCATCCACCTACACACTTACAACAGAAACACACACACACACATCTCAAGTTTGTATGCGAATTCAGAGTGAGTAACGCAGAAAGGGAAAATATACATACACACGTACATCAAAGTAACGGTGCATTATCGGTGATTCCTTTTTGTCATTTGGCTTGGGCTTGTGTTTACCGCTGTGATTCTTGCTGTTGCCTTTTCTGTTCGCTAGCGCACGCATACGTGTATGCTTTTACACACATTCAAAAATAGACAATTGAAATTGCACGTTGATATTTAACCTTGAGTGACATTGGCAGACATTGATAGGCGTCATGACAAATCCGAAAGGCGGAACTGGTTCATCTCAATCGGCGCATCAGGATGTTAATGACTCAAAATTAATTAAATTACGGCTACAGAGATCAACCATGGAACGGAATATAGAAAATATTAAAACCCGAATTATGTCGCTTGATGATAAAGTGAATCAAGCAGTACTTGATTGTAACTTGCAAATTCTCGAAACCTATTTTCAAAATATTTGTCAAACCCAAACGCAAATAGAGGACTTGTACTATGCAGATGCTGGTAGGTCAAAAATAGAAGAATCATTCATCGAAGCAAAATCAAAAATACTTGGCCTCATGAATAAAACGCAAGGAGCAAGCATCACTGACGCTAGCTTTTTAAACTCCAGTGCTTCGGGAAGTAATCACAATCGATTACCCAAAATAAAGTTACCAACGTTCGATGGAAAATACTCAACCTACAAACGGTTCATGAGTGCATTCACAAAGCTGATAGAGCACGATCATTCAACTTCCACTATTGACAAATACAATTATTTGCTTAACTGCCTTTCAGGACCAGCGTTAGAAGTTGTACAAGCTTTTCAAGTTACGGAGGAGAATTATTCAAAGGCCTTGAATCAATTAAAGAAGCGATATGACAACGACGTCTTGATCTTCCTCGATTATATAACCAGTTTGTTCACTTTACCATCGATGCAAAAGCCAGATGCCATAGCTTTGCAAAAATTGCTTGATTCGGTTGCTGCAATTAGAGGGTCGTTATTGTCACTAGGAACTTCGGAAGACATAATGAATTCAGTCTTTATTCACATTCTGTTGTCAAAGCTAGATGCAGACACAAAACTGCATTACGATGAAAAGCAGCTATTCTTCCTTCTTGGGACAACTGTTGCAAGATTCTCACTCACAGATGCCAATTTTTAGAAAGCCGTGCTAAGGATTCGAAAGTTGGAGAGTCACAGGATACAAAACAAAGGTCTAAATCGGGGCAACCGTCAAAATCATTTGTGACAACAAACTGCAAATGCGAATATTGTAATTCTGGAGAACATTATATCTCTAATTGCTCTACGTTCGCTGCTTTGCTTCTTGGGCAACGTAAAGAGTGGGTTAAGAAACATGCTTTGTGTTTTAACTGCCTTAGGAAATCCCATAGCCAAAGACAATGTTCGTCTAAAACTCGTTGCAAGGTCTGTCGTGCAACTCACCATACTTTACTGCATAATTTCAACCAGGAAATTATGGCAGGAGCTGAAACTCGACCCGTGAATCCGAGTGTTCAGCAATCACATCAATCGTCTCTTCCAACGGTTTCGATGGTAGTACGAGCTGCCAAACGAGGCATTCTTCCCACTGCTATCGTTCAAGTCAGGGACAGGTTCGGCGAATACCATTTACTTCGCGCCATGTTGGATTCTTGTTCGGAAGTAAACCTCATAACAGAAGAAGCTGCAAAGCGCTTGCAGTTGGAGAAATGTCGAGTTTCTCAAGCCGTGAGCGGCATCTCAGATGCCATTCAAAATATCAACTACAACGTATCGACAACATTAAAATCACGCATGTCTGACTTTCAATGGACATCAACGCTTGCAGTCATCAAGTCCATTTGCACCAATCAACCAAGTGGAAATGTTGATATATCTCAGTGGAAGTTTCCGAAGGGAATCGTTCTAGCTGACCCACTATTCTACGAATCAAATAAGATTCATATTCTCATCAACACCGAAGGGTTTTTCGACGCCATTCGTATCGGCAAACATTCTTTGGGTCCGAATCAACCATGCTTGTTGAATACGGCGTTCGGCTGGACAGTAGGTGGAAACATAACGAACCCTCAACCAATTGTTCAAAATTACCGATGCTACTTAACACAAGACTCACCAGCGATCGAGGAAATGTTAGAGCGATTCTGGAAAGTGGAAGAGATATTGAATCCCCCACCTAAGTTTAACGCAGAAGAACAGGACTGCGAAGATCATTTTGTAAACAATGTTGTCAAATGTGACGATGGTCGAATTCAAGTGCGTCTGCCTTTCCGATACTCAAGCACAAATCTAGGCAAATCATACAACACTGCATACAATCGTTTCATCATGCTCGAGCGAAGGATGAACCGTGATGAGAACCTCAAAAGGGCATATGCTGATTTCATAAATGAACACATATCACTAGGACACATGACACCTATTTCATCACTAGATCAAAGTCTTCCTCACTTTTATATACCGCACCATTGTGTGCTGCAGCCGCTAAGCCTGACAACGAAGCTGCGAGTCGTGTTCGATGGATCAGCCCAGTCATCTTCAGGGAAGTCATTAAACGATATATTAATGACTGGTCCAACTATTCAGCAGGATTTGATTACAACATTACTAGCCTTTCGTTTACACAAATTCGTTCTCACAGGTGACATTGTTAAAATGTATCGCCAATTTATGATTGATCCCCGCGATAGACAATTCCAACTCATCTTATGGAGAGAGAATCAAACAGACGCTGTTCAAACATATGAACTTAATACGGTAACATATGGCCTGTCGTCAGCACCTTTCCTAGCAATTCGCTGTCTTCATTATATTGCTAGCTTGTACGAGTCTGAGTTTCCTGTCGGCGCTTCGGTTCTTCGAACTGATTTCTACGTAGACGATCTTCTCACTGGAGCGGATGCCATTGATGACTTGAAAGATAAAAAGGATCAGATCATTGCGTTAGTGGAAAAGGCAAATCTACGAATGACGAAATTTCAAAGCAACTCGTCAGATCTCATTGCATCGTCCGATTGTGAAGTACCCATTAAACTGGAAGAAGAAGGTGCAACGAAAGCACTCGGTCTATCGTGGCTACCCAGGCAAGATCAGCTGGCGTATCAATTTCATATTCAACAAGCAGACCCAGTCACGAAGCGGATTGTATTGTCAACAATCGCAAGGATGTATGACGTTCTAGGACTCATGAGTCCAATCATTATTCGATGCAAAATCCTCTTGCAGGACTTACATCTATTGAAACTTAGCTGGGATGAGCCGTTACCAGAAAAACTATCACAAGTTTGGAGCACTCTTGCAAATGATCTCCAAAATACTTCTTTGATAAAAATTCCACGTTTTGTAAACACTTCCCTCGCAGTCAAGGGAGAAATACATGGATTTGCAGACGCCTCAGAGCGAGCATACGGTTGCTGTGTATACATTCGTATACAAATCAATTCGACAGTTAAAACAAGCCTCTTAGTTGCGAAATCCAAAGTAGCACCTGTAAAGGTCATATCGCTGCCTAAGCTCGAATTATGCGCTGTAGTCTTACTAAATAAAACTTTTCGCAAATTTCAGAAGAAACTTACTCCATACTACAGTACCATCAACTTTTGGACCGATTTGAAAATCGTTCTTCAATGGCTAGGGATGCACACTTCTAAGCTCAACTGCTTCGTGGCGAATCGCATAGCTGAACTTCAAGAGCATTGTAACGACGTACAATGGCGCCACGTTCCATCTTCACAGAACCCAGCGGACATAGTCTCAAGAGGTTGCAACACAACTGATCTCCAAAACAGCATGTGGTTTTCAGGGCCGGAGTTTCTGAAAAGGTCATCCGAAGATTGGCCAGGTTTGACTGAACCGCTGCCATCTCCAATCGAAGTTCGCAAACGGACAACGATGATCTGCAACGAACAACCAGCAGAAAACTCCGAAGTGCTAGTGGTCTGCAGAGACTCTTCGAAACCAAACGCAGGATCTATGTGCGACCAAGCATCAACAGTCGAATCACAAAAGGATGCAACAATCGATAACTCAAAGTCGATAATCAACCAAATAATTGAAAATTCATCATCACATATAAAGACGCTACGAATTCTCTCATACGTGTATCGGATGTATAACCATGTCATGCCAAATCGTTTACTCAAGGTTCGCGACGTTGTACATATACAAGCAGCAGAGCTAAATGTGACATTCTGGCGAATAGTAGGGCACATACAGCAGTCAGCGTTCACTGAAGAAATTAGGCTGCTAGCCAATAACAAATCTCTTAAGCCCGGCATGCAAAATCTTGCACCATTTATACATGAAATGCAGCTTGAGGATTGTGTTAGTGTGAAGGTGATTAGAGTAGGTGGAAGGCTAGCCAGATCAGAGCTGCCTTTTGATGCCAAATTCCCAGCTATTGTACCAATATCACATCGATTTACATATATTTATCTCGAATTTCTACATCGGCAACACTTGCACGCCAACTCAAAGGTTTTGATATCCTTATTGAGAGAAAGACTATGGGTTATAAACGCCAGACGTTTGACTAGAAAAGTAGTCCGCAACTGCGTAATGTGTTTTCGCTATAAACCCCGATTAATGCAGCAGTTGATGGGAGATCTTCCCGCAGATCGGCTACGTGGTGAGCGACCTTTTCTAGTGACCGGTGTAGACTTTTGCGGTCCGTTTATGACCACCTACAGGATCCGAAGGAAATCACCCTACAAAACCTATGCTGCAGTGTTTGTGTGTTTCGCCACGAAGGCAACACATATCGAACTAGTCTCCGAATTATCAACTAACGCCTTTTTATTATGTCTTCGAAGGTTTATTGCTCGACGGGGAATACCGTTGAAGATCTACTGCGACAATGGGAAGAACTTTGTGGGCGCAGCAGCTAGACTTGCAGAGTTCAACCGAGAAGCATTAAACTCCCAGGCCATCGATATCATCAAGGCTTACTGCGCACACAAGGGACTAGAGTTCGCATTCATACCTCCTAGAGCGCCACATTTCGGTGGTCTCTGGGAAGCGGCGGTGAAGTCTGCGAAAACACTGCTTTTGAAGAATATGGCCGAAGCGAATCTCACATATGAAGAGCTTCAGACGACTCTTACTGAGGTGGAAGCAATCCTAAACTCGCGGCCGATCGCTCCACAGTCGGATGACCCCAACGATGGCTCTGCTTTGACTCCTGCTCACTTGCTGATTGGGTCATCATTACTTTCGGCTCCAGAGGAATCCTTGTACAAGGCAGATGCATCGTCTCAGCTGCGCTATTTGGATCGTTGGCAGAAGGTGACGTTTTTGAAGCAGCAATTTTGGGATTTGTGGCACCGCGACTACATTCACACGCTTCAGCGAAGATCAAAGTGGACAGCAGCTCAGCCTAATATTCAAGCAGGCCAACTCGTTATCATTCATGAAGATAACACACCACCGCAACAATGGAACCTGGCTCGTGTAACATCGGCGATCCCAGGAAGTGATGGGAAGGTCAGAGTGGTTGATCTGAGAACCACCAAAGGCATCTTGCGACGCCCCATTCATAAGATCGCACCTCTTCCAGTCGACTAACTTGAAAGGACCGTGGATTCTTTCAACAGGGGGAGGATGTCTAAGCAACGCAGTATTTCTACAATAATATCAGTATTTACATTTAGATTAAACATCAAATATGTTGTTAGTATTTTTAAGCCCATCTGGCAACTACAAACTGTACGATTATATTCATATGCATCTTTGGTCACACTACTGATCAAGATGGCGCGTTGAGATACGCAAGAAAAGAATTAAGCTACGAAAGCAGACAATAAAACTGAACGACTAAAAATATAAAAGCGTTGAAATTGGCAAAGCGGGTCAATTCCTCAATCCAGAGCAGGGTCTGGAAACATATGTGTTGTATATTGAAAAAAAAATGTTGAAGGTTTTTTATTTTTATTTAGTTCTTATAATCATTTTATCAAGTTTTTAAAAATAAAAATACATTTGTGCGAATACCTAATTTTTGTCCAAAAAATTACTTGGCGGACTGTATATACCCATAAAAAAACCTCTTTACGAGGTAAAAGTCTAGTGACGAAAACATTTTCATGCCCCAAAATTTCTGATATCCAATTTTGTGACGAATAATATTAAGTTTTACACATAAATTATTTTAAACAAAATTTTGGCACTCGGCACATTGCGCTAAAATGTCTCAATTAATATTCCAAATAAAACTCACTGTTTTGCGCA
Organism: Drosophila recens; assembly: GCA_037043495.1. NCBI lineage: Eukaryota > Metazoa > Arthropoda > Insecta > Diptera > Drosophilidae > Drosophila > Drosophila recens. Next base: position 7,247 of record JBAMBJ010000943.1, on the reverse strand, counting down.
GTGCTGAATGCAAAAATGTTGTTTAAAATAATTTTTGTGTAAAACTTAATATTATTCGTCACAAAATTGGATATCAGAAATTTGGGAGCATGAAAATGTTTCGTCATTAGACTTTTACCTCGTAAAGATGTTTTTTTATGGGATATCAGAAATTTTTGAATAAGAAATCAGAAATTTTGAAATTGCAGTATTTGTTGACAGTATAGCTTTGTTAATTTTGTTTATTGTTTGTACAGCTAAAAAAACTGTCTGGTCCCCTTCACAAAAACACATGCCCAGCGCAAAAGCTATCAGCACTTTTCAATTCTGGCTGCTATGACACTTTGCAGCTGCTGTCATATTCCCATTCTACCTTTTTAAATAAAAAAAAAAACTTTGGAGGTCTGCCTAAGAGCCCTTCGAAATACCTTTTCAACGATATATAGATCGCATCTGTAGCTTCTATCGTTTGGATTCTATGGGGGTTTCAATTTTAGCGGTTTTTAGCGATTTCCCGCTAAACTAGCGATTTTCGAAAAAGTCGTAGAACAAACATTTCTAGATTTTTGAGCGGGAACATTCAAACTTTTGAGCTAAATCAACGATTTCATACAAACAAACAGACTGACTTTTCATTTCATTTTCGGAAGGCCACTAAAAATTTCAAAATTGATTATCTTTTGAACCAGTGATCAGATTTTAATGATCAAGGTGTCATTCGACGCGTATTTTTGATTAGAAAAGTAAAAAATTAAAAAAATAATAAAGGCTCCAAGGGCCCCATTAGCTCCAATCATTTAAATTTTGCCCCTCCCACTTACACCTGTTTATCTCACGAACCAGGTGAGTTTTTAAAAGTCTTAGTATGCACATTTGTAAGTTAAATTAATACCTTTCGATCGGTATATAACTCGACCTGATCGGACAGTCATAGCATTTTCCATTCTTCCTGTGTATACAGGGGTCGGCACTCGAAGTGTTACCAATAAAAAACGCTGTAGTTTTGTCAATTTTTTTAGTTTTCATTTCAAAGCTTCAGATTATTTTGAAAACATTTCAAGCTTTAGGAAAATGTATTTATTGTTTGAGTTAGCCAGCCCTAGCGCGGATTACAGCATCGAGTTTGGTCGGGAAGGCTTCACACGCAGCACGATTGTGGTCTGATGGTATTTTGCCTATTCTTGGAGAAGAGCAGTTTTCAAAGCGTTGACCGTCTCATATTTTTTAGTTGACACTTTGGCCTCCAGAATGGACCATATGGAAAAATCTATTGGGTTTGAGTCTGGGCAGAAGGGCAGCCATTGCTGTGATGAAATGAAGCAGGAAACGTTGTCTTGTAAAAATCGTTGGGTTTGTTCGGCTTAATGAGACTGTGCCGAGTCTTGCTGAAATATCCAATGGTTTCTACGGAATTGTTTACGTGCCCAAGGTACCAAAGCATCTTTTAAGATCTTTTTAAGGTAGATATGTTGGTTAACCTTTACATCCTGCTCGATGAAAACCAGCGGTGAGCGTCCTATGGCAGTTACTGCGACCCAAACCATCACTGATGCAGGTGCTTGCTTTCGCAGAGCAATCCGTTTTTCTAAATTGTCGTCTGATTTGTCCTTTAACCATACGCGATCGAACTGCTTGCTTAAAAATTGCTGAACTATAAAAATTTTTTTATCAGAAAATGCAATATTTTTAAGTTTGCCACTAACGTGAAAGTGTTGCACTTTTGCGCTTCAAGTCCATTTAGATAACTTTTTTCCACTGCGACATATATCGATATACTTTTGTAAGCTTGTAGACAATTAATCAGACAAACACCAGCGAAAACTTGAGCGCGCTGTCTGTTGCCGTTTGAATGCTAGAGCAGCGTAATGCTAGTAACACTTCGAGTGCCGACCCCTGTATATGCTAGTCGCTTTCGCACACTTCGTGCTGCTTTCGTCACTAGCGCGGACTGCCGTCCGCATTGATATTTTAGGTTTGCACGTTGATTTTTAACTGCAGCGTTCATATGTATGTTTGGTATGTTAGAGGTTGGAAAAGATCGAATTTTGCTACAATCGATTTTTTCGATTGTCGATGTTAGCCAACATCGATTTCACCGATGTTTTGGAGCGAAAAAATCGATAATCGACGATAATCGAAGATTTTCAAATAAAATTTAAAACAAAATAACAAGTCTTTATTCTTCAAGAATTTACAAAGCAGATCATTTTCGAGATCACAGTTTTGTTTAAAAAATAATGAGTACCAGAACTTAAGTATGTAGGAGTTCATAGTTTTGGTTCATAAATAATAACGCATTAACAATTTGCGGTTTCAGAGCACATCGGCGATCTGACACGACTTGCCCGGCTTTGCTAAACATCCTTTCAGATGCACACGACGTTGCAGGCACGCACATATACTTCTTAGCTATCAACTTTAAAGCTTCTTCGTCAGAATTCTAGAAAAACAAAATAATTAATGTTAGCATGTGTAATTAGTAGGAAGTGTATTACCTTCCAATAAATCAGGGGATCCACATCCTCCTCGGCATTTGGTTTTGTCAAATACAATGTATGTACAGTTATGTATATACATATATACATGCATATGGAATTAAGTGACTTGTGATCTGTGTTATGCACAATTATTTAGACGTTCATATTTATGTATGTATGTATATACAATAGTAATATATGAACATACATATGTATATAGACAGGCACGTTGCAGTTTGTGCATAACACATCCCACTGCACCACGAAGCGAGAGTATCGTAAAACTATCGTATTCGAGGTGGAAGGTGTTTCGAAAGGCGAAAGTATCGTCAAATTATCGCATTCGAGCTTGAATACGATACATGAATAGGGGGAAAAATGATATTAACGAAAAGTGAACAACCGATGCTGTTGTTGTTGTATTTTGCATTTGTTTTCTGCACTTTTTACCGAGCGACGCACAGAAAGAATACCAACAACATACGCTCGTTCGATTCTTTTGGGTTTGTTTTGTTGTCTTTTGCTTGCCGCTGCATTCGTTCTATCCGCGTTTTAGCGAACTAGAAACCAACAACATTCGTTCGTTTTTCGTTCCTTTTTCTGTTGTCCGTTATTCCTACGTTTTGTTCACATGCCTTGCGTTCTTCGCACTTTTTACTGACCGGCAATCGACGCAGACGTTTTTAGTGAAGTTAAAAGTGTTTAATCACATAAATAAATTTGAAGGTAAGTAGTTAATCTATTAGTGAATATTAATAATGTGCACCAGAGAGCGGCAAAACTCACCATTTTTCTTAATTTACTCATACGCACAAATCACTGCGGACGGCAGTCCGCGCTAGTGACGAAAGCAGCACGAAGGGTGCGAAGGCGACTAATCACTGCGGACGGCAGTCCGCGCTAGTGAAGAAAGCAGCACGAAGGGTGCGAAGGCGACTAGCATATATACACAGGAGATATGGAAAATTTGCTATGACTGTCCGATCAGGTCGAGTTATATACAGATCGAAAGGTATTAATTAAACTTACAAATGTGCATACTAAAACTCACCTGGTTCGTGAGATAAACAGGTGTAAGTGGGAGGGGCAAAATTTAAATGATTGGAGCTAATGGGGCCCTTGGAGCCTTTATTATTTTTTTTTAATTTTTTACTTTTCTAATCAAAAGTACGCGTCGAATGACACCTTGATCATTAAAATCTGATCACTGGTTCAAAAGATAATCAATTTTGAAATTTTTAGTGGCCTTCCGAAAATGAAATGAAAAGTCAGTCTGTTTGTTTGTTTGTTTGTATGAAATCGTTGATTTAGTTTAAAAGTTTGAATGAGGACTTGTTCCCGCTCAAAAATCTAGAAATGTTTGTTCTACGACTTTTCGAAAAATCGCTAGTTTAGCGGGAAATCGCTAAAAACCGCTCAAATTGAAACCCCATAGAATCCAAACGATAGAAGCTACAGATGCGATCTATATATCGTTGAAAAGGTATTTCGAAGGGCTCTTAGGCATACCTTTTAATTTTTTTTTCTAAAGTACACAGGTAAATTGCTACAGGTGAAATAAGGTGTGCCAAAATTTTGGTTAAAATTATTTATATGCAAAACTTAATATTACTCGTCACAAAATTGGATATCAGAAATTTTGGGGCATGAAAAAGTTTTCGTCACTAGACTTTTACCTCGTAAAGAGGTTTTTTTAATGGGATCTTACTCAACTCCACTCACTGTTCGAAACACAGCGTTGAGTAAAAATCAACTCATGCTGATGAACACATCAATCGTGTTTCGTGTTCATATTCAGCCTTCTGAGCGTTTGCATGTTGGCTCGTGTTTAATCACTCTACGAAACGAAGAGTTGAATAAAATCAGCTTATGCTGACGAACCCATCACTCGTGTACATGCACAGCAATTTCATAGGAATATGCGGCCGAGCTTCGAGCTTGTTACGACTCGGCTTGGTTCCGTGGGGCAACGCCGACTAGCTCTGTCACCTCAGGGGGGGTTGTTAACCAATTGCCCGCCGAGCCGCACAGTCGCAATCATCGATTCGCACTCTCAACGATTACAAAACTAAACACGACACAAACATCGCAAAAACAACACAAATATCGGACACACATACTCGTATCGGCGGCTTTGCTCTTATACCGCAGCGTACCCACCCTACCTGTGGCGGCAACTTTAAATTCGAATTTAGTTGCGCCACCCAACAAAAATGTTCTCCGGCGACTATCTTACTCCATGACTATGCGATCCCCCTCCCAAAATAAATTCTCTACTCACTCATTTTCGTTTTCAAACTCTTGATATTTATTTATATGTAGGAATGTAGAATTCACGATAAGCATAGTATTAAGAACCTATCGATAGTTTAATTAAGTTGGCAGCACCAAGCGAAATCTGAGTAGCTGGCCAATAAGTTGGCAGCATAAGGTCAGTGGAAACTCAATTGCCGAGGAGTGAAGTTGCGAGCTCATTAAGTGTAATCATTTGTCAAAAACTATGAACATGAAGAATTGAATTGAATCTGTTATTAAAATAGACTATTACATTAAGCATACGAATAAACATTGAATTGAAGAGAGAGTGTGTTTTAATGTGAATGGAAGCAGTCTTCGGCAGCGGAGTAACCCACATATATTTAGCCCTATCATATTTAATTTTTAGTTAACAATTTTGGTGAATATATTTCTGTTACTTTTCTGTCCCTTGATTTGTCTGGTGTTTTACTTATTCATTCGGTATTCTTTTTTTTGTATTCACTATTCTTATTTGATTATTGTTTGAGATAATCACGCTACAGGGGCCTAATAAAACCTGCAGAGCTCTGTGGGAAATTATATAGGGACCTGTAGGGAAGAATATATATACATATATACATGTATATATGTAAGGGTATATAAATGGTCTATGGGAAGGACCGATGGCGAAAATTAAATCATAAAGAAAATACGAAAATCATAAGTAACTAAACCAAACGAAATCAAAAGAAACATAAAAGTGAAATTTAAGTAACAAATAAAGAGAATTTGCAATAATTTGAATAAATTAAATAAATAAATTAAACAAAATGAATAAATAACGTTAACAGCTAAGCACAATTTTAATGTATTAGATTTAATATTTTATATTCTCTCTAATTTTGTAAATAACTAAATAAACGTTAACAGCAAAAATAATAAATAATAATTAAATTATAAATAATTGAATTAAATGATAATGAATGATTAACAAATAAATAAATTAAACCAAAAATGAATAAATTATAAATAACTAAATTTAACAGAACAATATAATGACTCGATTTTACGTTAACAAAAGCATAAATAAAGCAACAAATAATAATAAATAATACGCCGCCAGTCCAATGAAAAGGGGATAAACAAGGCGATACAGCTCACCCAATCACGAACACCTGATCGCTGCTGCTGCCGTTGACCGCAGCCAGACTCGCTGCCGCTGTCACAGGCGCTGCTTTTGCTGTTGTTGTTATTATTGCTGCTTCTCGTGTGTGTGTTTATGTGTGTTGATTAAATGTTTTGTTGATGTGCATTTCGAATTAATTGTTTCTAAATCCGCATACGCATTTATGTGTATTGTTATTATTTGTTTGTGCTTGTACTTAACTTTTACTTTGTTGTTACCAAATTGTGGCTGTTTCTTATATTCTTGTTGTTGTTTGCTGCACTGCACTGCACTATTTATGCGGGTGTGTATGTGTGTGCATATGCGTATGTCATATGTTTGATATATTTGTGTCGTGTGTTATTTCTCGGCTGACGATATTGATCTACAACAGTGATCGGCACGCAGACACTCAAACGTTTTGCAATGCGCTTGTGTGTGTAGCAAACGTTTTCGCTTTGCTGAAAAAGCGAGACAACAAGAGCCGAAGTCGAAGCATTTTCGAAGAAACACGAAGACTCGCTGTTCTTTTCTACTGTACGTGAGCGGCAGCGCAGTCGCCACGAAAATTTGCTATGCGCACGGGATAGGGCCGTGCCGATAGCTGATCTACAATCACCGACAAACAAAATTTCTTGCCACTGGACTTGAACAAAAGCACAAAAAATTACGCAAAACAGAAAAAACACAAAAAAAAGACTGACGATCGAGTAGACTACATATATTTGTTCATATTTGTTTATACATACGGTGGCTCACAGCTTATTTCAACCAGCACAAAAAGCAACTTTACTCAAAAGCTTCGATTACAACTAACTAAAAAAAAATCTTAATTAATAGTATTTACAGAAAACTAATGTTACGAGTATATCAACTCATTATTTGAAAATATTAAAAATATTCGAAAATATTTGAGATTTCGTACTTTTTCAACTTTTACCCTCGATTTTTTACAAAAAATGTTGGGATGCAAAAAAATTCTTCAAAGAATTTTAAAAGTGTCTGCAAAAAAAAATTTTCAAAAATATTTTTGCTAGTATTTTTTAGAATTTTTTGAAAATCCTAAAAATGACAATTTTTTCCCATTTTTCCTCATTTTCATGCAAAAAGTGCCTTTTTGCAATTTTCAAATGACAATATGGAGAAATAAAACACTCAGTGGAAGGATCTTTTCTAATCGGTTATGTCTTTTGATAAGTGAAAGGACTCTGGTTTTTCGGATTTTATTGGTTCAGTAGTTGATTTGGGAACCGTTTTATTTATTGCTTTGTCTATAATATCATTTAGTTCCAAAAGATGTTGGTCAATTTCGGTGTTACTTAAATTTCTTTCGTTTGGGATCGGACGCGCATTTTGAAAGGATCTGTCGCAGAAGTTTTTCCAGTTCC
>JBAMBJ010000942.1:0-21658 GCA_037043495.1 Drosophila recens | reverse complement strand
AGCACATCGATCTACACAGCTCAAGAATCGCAACAAGACAGACTGAGACTTAGCAACATTCAATGCGTGCTAGTCAAATGCGTCGAGCAACATTATGTTTCTAGACTGTCGTCGCGACAGTCAACTTGACGATCGATGTTGCTTTTGCATAGGAAATGAATTTCACAATGTTGCAAACTATTGCATAATGTTGCAACATGCGTGTTGCTAAACTTAGAGATGAAATTCAATATTTAACAAATAAAAAAAAAATAATAATAGTCAAAAATATTTTAATATTCAAAATCCAAATAAATCAATGTGGGCGGCAGTCCACACTAGTGACAAAGCATCACGAAGAGTGCAAAAGACGCCTAGCAACATAAACAAAAGTGATGGAACATATGCTTTGATTTGAACTGACTACTAATTTTGAGCTTTACATTATTTTTAATACAATTTTATGTTACAGTAAAATTCCAGTTAATTAAATATAAAAAAACCTCTTTACGAGGTAAAAGTCTAGTGACGATATTTATTTATTTGTTTTGAATTATTTATTTGAATTTCAAAATCTATTTGAATCTTTTTATATACTTATTTTCGAAGAATGAAATGTGGCATATTTTATGCTTCATTAAATTTAATTTCAGCTTATGAAGGATTATTCTTTCTGCATAGTCTCGAAAGTCTGTGGTGGCACAGAGCTTCCTTAATTTATGTTTTATTTGATTTATTTATTTATTTATTCTACAACAAGACACATTTGTCTAATCTACAAGCTTTAAATAAATGTATATATTTCATTTTGTCTACGAGTATTTTCTGCTTAATGCTTTATTCATTTTGTACAGCCTCTTCGCATGCCAATCAAGTCAGCCTGCCGATGCTCTGTTGTCTCTCTCAGGGATGTCACTCTTCCAATATATATATAAAGTGCCTTTTTAAATTGCTTTGGTCGTTGTCCTATTATGGAGGGGTGGAAGATTAGCGAGGGGAGCATGGGAATCCGGAAAACGGAAAAAGCGCATAAAAATCAAAGTCCTGGCCGTTGGGTTTTGTCCAGTGGCTTGGCTTCTCGTTTCTTGTTTCTTGTGTGTGCATTGTGTCGAGCAATGGTTCGCTGATGACCCAATTTCTTTAACGCGCCTGCTATCAAACTGCCAAAATAAAAGCACTCATCGTTAGCCACGTCCCCGGTAAGATCGCTTCTCCTCCGGGTTATGGGAAACGCTTCAAATGCCGTTTAAAATCAATTTGAATGATGAACTGGATGGGCCAACGCGGCGTCACTGCGTTACTCCAATGCCGATGTACATCAATATATCCAACTTTTATTGTCTCTTTCCATCATTCACTTGTCTTCACTCTGTCTCTCTCTCTCTTTATCGCTTACAGAGTTCATCCATAGCAGCGTGCGTTATATCGAAATGTCGAATACGCATCTGCAGAGCGTCGATGATGAAACATTCCAGGGATTGCGTCTGAAGACACTGAAGCTAATCGATAATGAACTGCAGGACATATCCGAGCGCAGCTTCAGGTGAGTGTAGGTCATCAGTTGGGGGAAAAACACTACAGCCATTTGCGATTAGGGTTCTCCCATAAGTGCTGGGCCATGATGATGCAGTTTCGGTTGTGTACATAAGAAATACATAAAATTTCTGATGATGCGACAGTTTTGCAGGCCTATTTGTATGGGAAACAGTTTTTAACTCTTTTTCCTTTTTACCGGCGTGTGTTTATGTGTTTGTAGTGCAAGTGCTTCATACACGCTCTCTTACACACATGTACATATACATATTTTACAACATAAAACTGCAAGTTGTAAAAAAGGCGTAAAATTAAGTTTAACAAACGGCTGGCAAAGGGAGCACGCTTACGGGGAGTGCGGGCGATTGCGCTGTTGGGAGTGTTTCATGGGGCACTCAGGCTGAAAATGCAGGCAGGAAATGCAAACTCACATGACGAATACAGCACAGCACAGTACACACTCACACACACACACTAACACATACATCGGGGTAAAAGAAAAACTTTCAAGCGCTATTTGTTTGAGTGTAAATAATCACAAAAAAGAATGAAGCAGATGTTAAGTTAAATAAATACAAAATACGAACACTAGATGCTCTTGATTATCAAACGAATCAACAAGCTAACGTATAAATACACCTTTTTAAATATTCTATTGTATAAATTTTAATTTAAAAAGGTTTACTTAAGTCATTAAAATATTTAAATTTTAGTACTAAAATTAATAATTGGCCCTACAACTAAAGCTAATATGGCGTATGTTAATATTTTACTAATTGGTTTTTTACTTATTGCTATTTTATTTGTAAATTGTTTAAAATAATATTTTAAAATCAAAGCTTATAATAGTGACAAGTTTTTTTTTTTTATATGACGGGAAGTAATTTTATATTTGCGTTTCATTCCGAGGAATTTAAAAACACATGCTTGACTATATTGACGGTGGGAATCGAACTCAGTTATTTTTCAAACTGGAAGTTCTACTTATGTGATAGGTCGGCGACTCTAACCACTGAGCTACTTGGACCACACAAGTACATTAAATAATGAGCGTAAGCTTGTAGCACTAAATATCTAAACAAATAAATATATAAATAAAAGTAGATGTTATATGAAATTCTAAATTTATTTAAACTTCAACTCTTCGTTATGAAAGTAAAACAAATATAAAGTTATCCCGTTAATCTAATCTTTGTAAAACATTGAAGAAAATAGTTTCAAATTAAATATATTGTTAATATCAGGATTACTTAAATTTCATCTTAACTAAAACGAAACGAAATCAGCATAATATTGAGTTTAAATCTGTAACTATTTTGTGAAGAGTTGATTTTAAAATATAAATATGTACATATATGCATATACACTAGCCAGAAAAACTATGCGTACACCCTTATTTTTGCTTTAACAGCTATGTTAGTGAAGCTATCACAGTAAAAAAAATATATTTGGAAAGGTCGTTCAAATTCCGTTTAAATGATGCAAAAATTTCCTTAACCCATTAAGTACCCATTGAATATTTTGAGTTCAAAAAAACGTAAATTTTCAAAAATATTTTTGTTAGTATTTTTTAAAATTTTTTGAAAACTGCAAAAAAGGCACTTTTTGCACGAAAATGAGGAAAAATGGGTTAAAATGGTCATTTTTAGGATTTTCAAACAATTTAAAAAAATACTAACAAATTTTTGAAATTTTTTTTTGCAATCACTCCTAGAATTGATTCAAGAATTTTTTTGCATCCCAACATTTTTTGGAAAAAATCGAGGAAAAAAGTTGAAAAATTGACTTTTTTTTGAACTCAAAATATTCAATGGGTACTTAATGGGTTAAGAATATTTTTGCATCATTTTCTATCAACCGCGAAAAAACTTTCTTTTTTTACCATAATTTAAAGTTTTGATGTGCAAATATTCTAGCATACCACATTGTTACATTTAACTTTATACATGTATGTTATACAACCCACGCTATGTCGCATCCCAGAAGTTTATTAACTGAAGCACCGGGTAATGAAGACGTAAATCAAATTCAAAATCTAAATGGAATGTCAAAAACAATTTATTTAGTATTCTAAAACTTAAAAGTTTCATAAAATAAATGTATAGTAAAAATATATTGCTCTTATCATATTATAAGATGTAAGGTACTAATCGTTAAATATGTGAAACTCGAATATAATAAATGCTTGTTAAATGCAAGAACTAAACATGTATTCTCAGTATTCGGCTATGCCCCTTATACAAATGCAGTTCCTCATAATACCCTCTAAAGCGTTATAAACCAAAAGCGAGAGAAAAACGGACTCGAAATATGCATGTAGTGTAGAACGGCAAATACAAGCACATATTTCGTCAGGTTTTTATGGTTCCACGCAACACATCACATCAAACATGTGAATGTGTGTGAACTGTAACTCTCTCTCTCTCTCTCTCTTTCAGTCTCCTTCACTCTTTCTTTTGCTCTCGACCGCATTTGGCAGTTCTTGATTATTATTTTTTTCTTTTTTGGGCGGCATCAAATGAAACGCGAACATTTTTTAACGAGCACAAAGAACCAACGAACCACGCCCCCCTTTGTCTACTGCCTATAGAACACCGACCACCGCCCACCGCAAACCAGAAACCGAAACCCCTCTCATCCTCTGCTTTGCATTTACAAAGTTAAATGGACGCACGTTAACAGTTTGCGCAGTTTTTAAGACCCCCAAATGTAAACAGATAGCCTGGCAGAGGGTAGTGAAAGGGACGATATGGAGTGTTGAGGGGGGCAGAGGTGTGAGCGGCAAATAGACACAAACTTGCTCGTCATTAACAGGTCGCATCTCAACTTAAATCAAACTAATTAATGTGCACAAACCTAGCAAATGTGGCTAAAACAACCAGGAACCGTCCCGTCTCCTTCCTCCCAGCCAGTATCGCCATTTCTTATGCTAATCGAAAAGTTACTTCAATAGTTGCAAAACTCAACCCAAAACTGGAAAATAATATGAAAATAATACCATGAGACCGAGATATGTGTAATCATTATGTATGTATGTTAATCATTTGCTAATATTATACCAAAACAAAGTTAATTGTAAAAATTGTAAACATATATTACTCATATTATTTAATTATGCTTGGGCAAAGAATGAAGAAATTTTTATAAATAATGTGATTAAACACATGACCTTGACCTTAATTTCCCACGCATTGGACTTATTAGCCAAAACTGCCTAATTCAAATGGCTTTTTCAACTTTATAAATACGTCATAAACTATTTAAGAAACTACTTAAGTATTGTAAGAAATTGAATTTCCTATCTCTAAAGATAAATGTTGTATTTCCATTGTCAGTCAGTCTTGTTGCATGAATGAGTTTTATATATGTATACAGATAAGTTCTGATATCAGGAATACAAGTATTAAATGTGACGTTGACCCATATGTTCAGCATTAACTAAGTATGTATTAATCATACTCGCTTTTAATCACAAATTTCGGTATGTTTAACAATGCGACTCTGTATCAGCTTTGCATCTCTGTTAGCTACATATGTAAGTATGTGTAAGCTCACACTCTTATTGAAAATGGACGCGAATGGGCGCGACAAAATCTGAGTTCGTATAATATAATAAATTTAGTAGAATTGAAAACTGCGTTTTTATTTCTTCAATATGCATAGTTGCCACCACTGAGATCGCGGATTTTTAGCACTGATAATGGGTACAGTTCTGAGTAGCGTTGCCCAAGTGAATGATAAGCCCTGGCAAACTGGTGGCAAACTGCACCCGTATGTGTTGGTGTTGGTTTCGGAATGGTACCTCAATGGATCTGCTTAGCTCATCGAATTGCCTAAATTTCTGTGCGGATGATCACACAAAGCCGTGCTTCGATTGGACCAAGTTTCGCGTGACTAATGATATCTGTCAGTTAAGATGTGGTTCCTTATTGTTCAACTGCATAGCCATGGATTATCCCTTGGATGAATCGCATGAAAACAATGCTATTGTTGCTGTTGTGTTTGTTGCTGCTTTAATTATTTATTCGGTTAAGAAGTCTAAATTTCGGTAGGCAAAATACAGTAGAACTTTCATAACTCGAACTTCTATGACTCGAATTTCTCTCTAACTCGAGCTAAATGAGTGGCAGTAAAATTAATAAACTTAAGAAAAAGAACTCTATATGTCGAATATCTCCATAACTCGAACATTTTCTTTTGTTAATGGTGATTCGAGTTAGGGAAGTTTGACTGTATTTCAATTATTCAAACCTAACTTCACTGTTCGAAGAGTAACCTCCAACTAAATCACAAATAGATTTAACTATTCTGTAAAAGATTCCTAATCGATCTTCCTGCTCATTCTTCTTCAATTATTGCAATTATTCAAATTAATTAGTTCATTTAAAAAAATAACTAAAATTAATCATTTTTTTGCAATTTTCATAATCAAAAGTCAGAGCGATTAAAATTGAAGCAAAGATATGGATGTGTTTTAATTTGTAGTTATACTACTTTGATAGCATCAAGCTATTCATGTTGATGATTGATGATGATTGATGCTGAATACAAAGAAGGCAAATAAATTGAATCATAAAAAACCCAAAATTTTGACATATGAGAATTTTAATAGCGAACTAAAATTTTCTTACAAAGTAGAAAATAGTGACAGGATCATGAGATACCTCATGACATATTTATTGAGTTGCCATCCTGTGACAAACTAAATTAAAGTAACCAGATTAATTTGAATATTTTGCACAGTGGTTTTTAGTTTAACGAGCCTAATGTAAAAATTCCATAAATATTTGAGCACTTGCACAAATGTATTTCAAAAATGTTTAATTAATAATTTACAACATAAGGCTTGTAAATTACACAATCTCGTACATATATTCATGTATTTGTACACATATGTACATATGTACACCCACACAGAGAGGCACAAATATAAATTAGTATGCGAGTTTATTTTGTTGCTCGTCATTTTGCGTGTTGAGACTCAGTCGTAAATGCCATTAAATGTGCATATTGCTTTGTTTTATGTGCATGGATCAGAATTCTTTATATGTAGCTACATTTGATGGTAGTCCGACTCATGCTTGTTAATTTAAATTTGAACGAGATCTCTGTGAAGTGCTGATCAGCCTTAGCTTAGGCTCTAACTTTATGTATTATGTTTAAATAAGTACCACTAACCCGAGGGCATTTTCATGATTTTGACAGATTGAAATTATTTAACATACATGTGTGTATGCATTTCCGATTCTTTCCTTGTGTTTATTTATTTAAGTGTAACAACTAAATAAAGTCTCTATTTTAGTGTGGCTTCATTTGAAAGAGTGAAAAAATAATAACAAAACTATTAGCTTTTTAGTAAGTTAGCAGTTTAAATTTTTTAATAATTTGGCAATATTTTCTGTAACCAATTTTAGAACCATCGAACCAAATATTTCAAACATTTTGTTAACTTTTTTCTTAACCAATTATTATACCTTAAAAACCTTTCTAATTTATGTATACACAGATATACTTACTCTTCGAGCTGCTATCGTCACTAGCGCGGACTGCCGACCGCAGTGATGTATGTATATATGTACATATGTAATTCTTGAGTACACAACAAAGTTGCCATATTTACATGGAGCCTTTTGATGACAAACGCACTAACTCACGCATACACCCACAAGCACACACACACATACACAAGCTCACTGATATTAAACGGGCAACCACAAGAAAACAACAACAAACGGCAAATGGCAGCCAAAACGCAAACCGAAAACAGCCGCCAACAACAGAGCCGTGTGGTAAAGTATAAGAAGCAAGTGGGTAGGGAGGTGGAGAAAAGGGAGACGAGAAAAGTCAGCAAGAGAGCGCTAAAGGAGCCACAAAAATTCGGTTTGCGTTTGATTCTTTGTGGCATGAGCAGCGGCAACAAAAGCAGCTCTAACAACAACAACATGAATAACTAGTGGGAAAGGCTACAGTTGAGCTAGTCCGACTGTAAGAGACTCTGTTCTTAGTAAATATAACTATTAGACTCAGCCGAGGAAACGACAAAGACCAATCCAGCGAGCAATATCGATCGGTGATCCTATTTTTTTTTTAAAGGGAAATCTCGGTCTGAAATCAAAGAGCGCTTGTATTCTGCATTCTGTGAATCTTCTCTTTTGTTGACGACTGCCAAAAATTGGTTTAACGAATTTACATGGTCGCACGTCGGTTTTTGACGAGCCCCACCTAGGTGCCCAAAAACCGCTACTACCGACAAAAGACATCTCCAAAGACCGCGTGGGCTTTATCCTACACGAAATATTGGACATGAGAATGCCGCGTTTGCCAGCTCAGGACCACAAGTGCCGGTCCCACCTTTACCGTCGCGACATGAACTGCTGCCCCATTCACCTAATTCTTCTTTATGTTCCCGAACTTGAAAAAGTCACTCGCCGGAAAGAAATTTGAGCTGAATGAGGAGGTTATCGCCGACACGGGCTAAGTGGGTTGGGTGTAATTGTTGGGTTAAGTGTATCGAATTAAAATGAGATTATGTAGAAAAATAAATCGTCATGATAATGCTAATTTTTGTATTGTCATGCATTTTTTGTATTTTCAACGAATTCGAAATAAACAAAAAAACCTTTACGTAATAGATTTAAAAATATTTTAAAAGAACAAAGTTTTTATCAGGCCTGTTCCGGTTTTCACTTTTTATTTTATAGCATTTAGTGAAATGCATTTATTCACTTTCTATTAAAGCTAAGTATTTAAAAATGCTCGTTTTTCACTTTATCGGACTTAAACTCATCAGCTCAAAGTGAAATAAATCCGTAGAACTTCGCCGAAATGATATTAAAACAGGTTAAAGAAATTCACTTCCGCAAAATCTTACCGAAAGTGAAAACCGGAACAGGCCTGTATATGGACAAAAAAGGCTTTAAATAATTGTCTTACAACAAATTAAATTTTAAATATTGTTTCACTATCCGATACTCACCAAATAGGAATGTACAAAATGTACAATACAATGTCAAAGTCAAAACTGTATTGTTTGGTTTAGAAGTCTAAACACATATAAATTAAATGATAATCAGGCCTGTTCCGGTTTTCACTTTCGGCAAGATTTTGCGGATTGAATTCACGTGACATTGAGCTAGTGAGTTTGACTTTGGAAGGGATACATCTATGATTTTGGAATGCCTAGCATAAAATTAAAGTAAAAACAAAATATTTATAAAATAATCCAATGTTTTAGAAAAAAGGAAACATCATCAGATAAACAAACAGTAATTTATTTGATTTTTAAATAATTTTTATTTCATCATACCTCAAAATCGATTAGACTCTAACTCGCAAGAATTTGTAAAAATGAATGGGAAGTTTATTAGGGCTGCCCTTGTATTTGAAGAAATTAGTAAATATATTGGTACTTATTTTAAACAACAATTTAAGTAATTTTAAGTATTGCGTAAAATAAAGAATTCAATTTTTTTACTTTTGAAAAAGGTTTCCACTTATTTTTAAATAAATAAATGATGAATTAATCACACGTTTTGACAGGCGAAAATTCTTTTGACGCAAATGTCTGATTCACTCAGAACATTTTCCAGCACTGTTCTGCTAAAAATTACTCAACACAATGTGGGGGGAAAATTCGGAGGGTAACTCGTAGGAAATGTAAAGGAATTTTAAGGGAAATTCGTTCAAATCTTGCGGATTGAAATTCGCAAAAAACAAGTGAAAACCGGAACAGGCCTGAATGTTTATAGGAAGAACACGCCCTATGCTTTTCGACGTGCCCAACAGAATCACGCGGATATAATTGAATTCGATGTGATGTTGACCAAAGATGCTCAGGTTGTGGTCTTTCATGACTTTGGGCTGAAATTTTCACACAAAAAGATTACTTGTGATTATTTTGGATTTTTTCTGATTATATTTGAATAATTGTAATAGTTTTAGATTTTTTTTTTAATTTTTTGTAATCTAATTGATTAGTAATTCTAATCGAAATTTAACAGGTATGAAACAAACCGTCTTTTCATTCCTATGAAATTAGAAATTAATGTTACTTGACTCAAACAATTGTTTGAGCATCCTTAAGTTTTTTTGCTTGGTATCAGTCTTCTGTAAATATGCCATATCTGTCAAAACTAATGGCCCTTGTAATTGCGGTATATGTTGAACAATCTTGATCTGCTTAGTATGATATGTTCAAAAAACCCGCAGACACTATTGCAATATCCAATCGGCTGATTATTTAGATTACATATATTTAATTTTCTATCACCTGTAACGAACTTGCTGCCTTTGAAAACTAAGTAGACCTTCTGTATTTCTTAACTACAGGAACTCATATCAGCAGAGCGCGTCGCTTTGAGCAGAGGCCTCTGATGCTTGTTTGTTAAACCTCGTGGTTTTCATAATTGAGGTCGCTCTTCTTCTCGCTTTTTCCACTATATATATTTATATATGTATATATGTGTGTGTGTGTATTGTAGTGTGTGTATGTGTGTAACTACGTATTAATGAAGTGCCGCGGGGGGTGAAGACAGGTCACACGACTCGTCGTTGGGTTTGCGGTGCGTTAATTAAGTTTAAATATTTGTTTTCTGACTTGTGTGTAGGATATGTCAAAAGGCAGACAGGCAGCACCTCAATAACCAAGGGGCGTGTCTGTTACCGGGGCGCCCAAAGCTCATTTATAATAATTTAGCGAAACTTTCACCTTTATAACTAAATATGTACCTATTTTTATACGGGGGTGCTACAGAAATCGCAGCGATTTAGCGTTTTGCGTTTTCAACAACATGGCTGCTAAGAGTTGACACCTTTTTAGATTAAATTATCCAGGGGTTTGTTTAGTTACTTTTTTAGGTTTGTTATTGCAGAACAATAAGAATTTTAATTTTTTTCCGTTTTAATTTATATAATTTAATTTATTTATATAATAATTGTTTTTATTTAGCTAAAAAAAATTTAAAAGTAATTGGCGCGAGAAAATATATATTACTCGACAACTCTAGCAATTTTCTGCATTAGTCTGGCAACTCTTCGTAACACTTTTTTCGCAAATTGCACAGTAAATAAAATGTTATTTTTTCGGAAAAACTTAATTTACCTCATAGGGGCTTATTTTTTTAGTGCTTAATTTAAAGAAAACTGAAGTGGTTTCATAAATTTTTTTTAAATACCTTACTTCGAATTTTGGCATAAAATGTGGCATCGCTGACCCTTACTTCGAAAATCTAGTGGCAGCATTGGACGCCAGCTGTCTTTGTGCTGTTTCGTTCCGCAAAAAAATATTTTGCGGATTGACCTGTGGCACTGCGGTATGAAATTTAAGCAACATTTTTATGGAACAACCTTAGTTTTCTTTAAATAAAGCAATAAAAAAAGGTCTTTGAGTATTACCAAAAGAAAATCTTTAGATTATTGTGCAATTTGTGAAAACATTTGTCACGAAGTGTTGGCAGACTAATGGCAGACAGTTGCTAGAGTTGTCGAGTAATATATATTTTCTCGCGCCAATTACTTTTAAATTTTTTTTAGCTAAATAAAAACAATTGTTATATAAATAAATTAAATTATATAAATTAAAACGGAAAAAAAATAAAATCTTATTGTTCTGCAATAACAAACCTAAAAAAGTTACTAAACAAACCCCTGGATAACTTAATCTGAGAAGGTGTCAACCCCTATTCTAGTTGGAAAAGGTTATTGAAAACGCAAAACGCTAAATCGCTGCGATTTCTGTGGCACCCCCGATAGATTGTGATTTTACTCTCAGCAACATTGAAAAATTCAACCATTTAATCACCTGTTTAGAGAAGGAAGCATTGGGAACTGTCAAGGCGTTTCAGGTGACTAATGAGAATGATTCAAAGGCCCTATCTGCACTAAAGCAAGTTTACGATAATGAGTGCTTGATATTTTTCGACGGTTTAGCAAGGCTTTTTGATATTCAGTCTATGCAGAACCCCTCAGCTACTTCTCTGCGCACCCTTATTGACACCGTGACGGCCATTTTCGAGTCGTTATTGTCAGTAGGAGATGAAAAGAAGATAGCTAACGCAATGCTGATACACACAGTAATGGCTAAAGTAGATCCATTAACTCGATCCAAATGGGAAAAGAGGTTGGATTACAAGACAATTCCGTTGTGGAAGGATTGTGAAGCCGCGCTCAATAAGCGCTACCAGCATTTATCTGCTGAGGCAAGCACAGTAGGTCGATCAAAGCCCAATAAGTCAGACCGTGAGCCCGCTAATAAAAGGCAGTCGGGAAGAACGTCTCTAGCAGTGTCTCAGGCTACCAGCAATCAAGAGTCGAAATGCATTTATTGCAAATCGAATGAGCATTTCATTACCAACTGCCCGTCTTTCGCTGCAACCTCGGTTGCAAATAGATTTAAATTCGCTAAGGATGTTGCGTTATGCCTAAATTGTTTGCGAAAAGGACATGGTGTTTCTAAATGCAAGTCTTCGCACTGCAGAGTTTGTTCTAAACCTCACCATACGTTGTTGCATCGCTATACAACAGAGTCGAGTAATCCCGTTGCACACGCTCAACAATCCACAGGTGCTCAGCAAACAGTTCACTCCGTATCCTCCAATCAAGCAATGGCATCGGTAGTTGATCAAGTAGTTCTCGCTACCGCTATTGTTAGCATTAAAGGAAACGCATGCCAACAACAACCAGCTAGAGTGCTCTTAGACTCAGGTTCAGAAGTGAATTTCATAACCGAGGAACTGGCAAAAAGTCTAAGGCTCAAAAGAATTCGAAAAGACATAAATCTCTTGGGTATCGGAAAGTCCAGTTTGTCACCACATCAGGTTGTGCAAACAACAATTTGCTCTCGAATTCACCCCTTTGAATTAGTGGCTGATTTTGTTGTCCTCAAAAGCATCTCCTCTTATCAGCCAGAGAAGACAATGCCTCCTAGTACATGGTCAATACCAAGTGATCTTCCACTTGCTGATCCGTACTATTATAAGCCACAAAAAGTCGATGTTCTTTTAGGAGCAGACGATTTCTTTGATTTGTTGAAGGAAGGTCATATAAAGCAAGGCAGAGATACACCCACATTGCAGAACACTGTGTTTTGGTGGGTGGTGTCTGGACGCTGTAAAGCTACAGGTTCACAATTAACAAGTGCCTGCTCTATGGTGAGCACACCACAAGAGTCCTGCCCTCTTGAGAAACTTGTAAAAAGATTCTGGGAGTTGGAACAAGTTCCAATTGCGTCTATTGAAAAAATATCCACCCCAGAACAAATTCTGTGTGAAAAAAGCTTTGTTCAAAGCATTGCTCGACTGCCCTAAGGTCACTTGCAAGTATCGTTGCCATTTAAGTCTAGTCCAAGTTGTCTTGGATCGTCATACGAAGTAGCAAAAAGACGCTTCTTGTCATTGGAAAGACGAGTGCAAAATAGACCGGCCATGCGATCAATGTTCGTTCTTTATGGAAGAATATCTGAGCCTTGGTCACATGACGGCAACTGATAACCTCATTCCTAGAGAACCGCATTGTTTCATTCCCTACCAATGCGTGGAAAGACCACAGAGCACATCCACCAAACTTCGTGTCGTTTTTGACGCATCCTGTAAGACCACGACTCAAGTATCGTTGAACGATTTATTAATGGTTGGAGCAACTATACAACCGTGTTTATATGCCACCTTGTTAAAATTTCGCTGTCGCAAATACGCATTAACTGCAGATATCACAAAAAATGTACCGTCAAGTCGAAATTGACGAGGCGCAGCGGAACTTCCAGTTAACTGGAGACGAAACCCAACAGATCCACTGCAAATATATCGATTGAATACAGTTACTTATGGAACTGCTAGCGCCCCCTTTTAGCAGTACGATGTCTAAAGTACCTTAGCGACGTTCACATGAATTCGCATCCTCTTGGCACCCATGCTCTAGCTAATGATTTCGGTTCGACTATTAACTTCCGATCTAGAGTAGCTCCACTAAAAACGAAAACTGTGCCTCGACTAGAGCTTTGTGCAGCTCATCTGTTAGCGAATGTGTGGGAAGAAATTCGAAACAAAGTGGACGTTCCAATCGATAGGGTAATCTTGTGGTCCGACTCTGAAGTGGTTCTTCATTGGCTTCAAACACACCCGTCGCAACTGACAACATTCGTCGCAAACAGGGTAGCAGACATACAAGACATCACGTCAACCGCTGTGTGGCGTCATGTTCCGACTCATGAGAATCCAGCTGACTTGGTGTCGAGAGGCTGTTCTGTAAATGATCTAAAGTCTTCGCTGTGGCTTGAATGTACCGAATTTTTGCAGGAAGATGCTACAAAGTGGCCCCAAAATGCCCACCTCACTCTGAAGGAACCAGAAAAGTCGTTAGAGAAGAAGAAATGTGCAACCGCGCTAATCGCGGCCGATGCAGAGCCACATCCTTTCCTGCAGATTGTGCAAGATTCGTCATCCTACTTAAAAGTAATTGGCATCGTTGCATATGCACTTCGCTTCATCAACAAGCGAAAGATATGGTCTTGGAAGTCAATTGTGCCTTCAGGAGATGAATACAGTGCCGCCTTTCTAATTTTTTCTTAAATTGAATCCATTCATTTCAGCTGAGCAAGTTGGCAACAATAAGTTCTTGTTACTCCGAGTTGGTGGTAGGTTGTTGCATGCACCCTTGACCCACAATGCGAAATTTCCACTGCTCATGCCCAAGCATTGTAGATTTGTCAAGCTCTACCTTCAACATCTACACAAAACTAATTGTCATGATGGTCCTCGTTTAGTCAATGCACGTCGAGAGTGTTCTGCTATTGTCCGACAGTGTGTGCATTGTTTCCGCTTCAAACCAAAACTGTAATAATTAACTATAATAATTTCTTTATTTCGATTCCTAGTGCTACAAGCTAACGCTTATTATTTAACGCACTAGTCACTATTACAATCATTGATTTAAAAATAATATTAAGATTAAACAATTACAAAAATATAACAATCATTGATTTTAACGTAATATTAAGATTAACAAATTATAATAATTTAAACTTTAGTTTTCAGTTGTAAGATTAATTTTCATATTTGTTTACAATTCTAATTTTCTATAATCTATTGTGATGCATGAATTATTACTTTTATTACTATTTTTATTACTATTTTTATTTATGTTTAAATTTATATATTATATTTTCATGATTATCTTATTTAAGTTTTATTTTATGTATCTCTCAAAAATATTTTTAACTTGTCCCTAAAAGCTGCTGCGCTACTTATTGTTTTGAGTTGTGGAGGCAAACGGTTCCACAAGCGAATAGTATACACAAAGAAATGTCTTTCTGAACTTGCCATTTTGTGTCGAATATTGTTTACATTATTGGTTCTTGCAGACGTGCTAAAGTTTAGTTTACTATATAAATAGCATGGTTCCTTCGTCTGTATAATTTGATGCAACATAATAAGATTTCTATAGTCTGTCCAGGTTTTAAAGTTCATGTCAGTTAATTGTCGGGCGAAATTTGAGATGTGGTCTCTTCTACTTACATTAAAAACATATCTAGCAATGCTATTATGCGCAACATTTAGTTTTCGCTGGAATGCAGCATCTGGGTTTCCAAACACTTCGACTCCATAGCAAAGCACAGGCATAAGATAGGTTTTTGCAATAAGTAATCTAGCATTAGTCGATAAAAATTTCTGAGTCATATAGAGCTGCCTAAGTATGCCATAGGTTTTCCCAGTTGCCCTTGCAATGTGATCACTCCACGTTAAAGTCTTATTAAAAGTTATACCAAGATTTTCGGCTTTATCAACATAGTCTATGGGAGAGTCTTCTATTCTTAGATTTGGCAGATGTTCTGTACAAAGAGCTCTTTTATAAATAACAATACATTTACATTTGGACGGATTAAGTGAAGACCATTGGAACGAGCCCATTTACTAACATTTGACAATTCACTGTTACATATATCAACACACTCTCGTACTTTATCACGATGACAGCTAACATATAATTGGACATCATCAGCATACAAATGAACATTGGAATACGACAACACAGCAGGAAGATCATTAACATATAGCGAAAATAAAAGTGGACCAAGGACTGACCCTTGCGGTACTCCACGGCTCAAAGGCAAGAGTGAAGATAACTTATTATTATTAAATACAGCTTGACTTCTGCCCTTTAAATAAGAATAAATCAGTTTAGTGGCGGTATTTGAAAAATTAAAAAACTTTTTTAGCTTAGTGCATAGAACTTCGTGGTTTACCGTGTCAAAAGCTTTACTAAAATCCAAAAGCGTCAAAAAAGTCACTTTGCTTTCGTCAACTTCACTACGAATATCTTCAGTTATTTTTAGTATTGCTGTCGTACAACTTCTCTTTTCCCGAAAACCAGACTGCTCATTGATCAACAAAGAGTTTGTGCTAAGATATTTCTTAATTTGTACGGCCATCAAGTGCTCAAACATCTTCGACAAAAAGGGTAAAATTGAAATTGGCCTAAACTCATTATTAGCTTTAGCTAAGGGAATAATCTTAGCTAACTTCCAAATTTCTGGATAGCTTGAGGTCATAAATGCTGTGTTGCAAATGTGCGTAATGTGGCTTAAAATTTTAGGAAGAATTGCTTTAATAAATATTGGGTGCATATCATCTAATCCTACTGCGTTCGACTTAATTTTACAAACAGAATCGAGGACATCACAACACGTTACACATATAAAATTAAAGGTATTATCACAGGTATTAGTTTCTACAGAGTCAAGATAGGTATTTGTCATGATTTCAGGTACGTTTAATTGCACAAATTTTCTGTTTAGTTCATTTACGTCTGTTGTGATCTTGGGAGGATTTTTTTCTTTACCAATGCCCAACTGTCTCAGTTCATTCCATTTTTGCTTGCTGGTTATTGCACTATTAAATTTTAAGGAGTAATGATTGCACTTGGCATCATTAATCATTTTATTTACATTTTTCCTCAGTAACTTAAATTGTCGATAATAGTCAAGTGTTCGATATCTTTTCCATTTCTTATATGCTAAGTCTCGTTGTGAAATTTTATTTACAATATTTTGGTTAAACCATGGCTTATGCTTCTCGTTAATTACTTTACGTCTTAATGGAACGAAGTCATTATACAAATTATTTATGTTCTGGCAAAAATTATTAAGTTGGGCATCAATATCTGACGACGAATATATAGGAGTCCAGTCACATAGATCAATTTCATTATTTAAGGTTATAACGTCAATATTTTTAAAGTCTCTGTAGGAATAGGATATGTCGTCAAAAATTGGATTAAAGTTATATTTAAGGAAAATAAGGTCATGCTTTGAAAAGTCTGGTGCCGAAATCTGATCATAAAGTACAATCTTATTTAAGTCATTAACAAAAATCACGTCAAGCAACGTGCTTGTCGTATTTGTGAAGTGGGTAGGCTCAGAAGAGTTGACCAAGCTTAAACCAAGCGAGAGCATTTCATCGCGTAAGTGCCGCTCTACTAGCATGTTGCTATTGAGATCACCAATTATTATAACGTCCGAATATGTCAGTGACAAGCTTGAAATGTAGTCAATAATGTCCGAGAAGTCAACTGTACGGTTTGGTCGATATATGCATCCTAACAACATGCTTGTCATACTTCTCCTACCCGTTATCTGTAGAAACAAGTATTCAATTGCACTCCCGGCGGCTTGTTTACTGATTACTTTAGTCGTCAATTTCTTGTTAACATATAATGCTACTCCCCCTGCATGACTTTCACGATCGGACCTATACAAATTATACCCATCACATAAGACCAAAACATCACGAAGTTGAGGGACGAACCAAGTTTCAGACACACATATAACATCTACATTTGACTTCACAAACAAATACCTGAACTCCTCAATTTTACCTGCAAGACTTTGTGCGTTTATGTGGCATATATTAAGCCCATTTCTTTGTTTTGCAAGAACCCTAATCAAAGTGTTACTATTCGCTGTGTCAAAGAAATTGAATTGAATTGAAGAAGTATCGCACGCAGCTTAAGAGAGACAAGTATATTTATATATCTTATTAAAAGAGAGTTATTAAGAGATATTACAAAATAATTAAAGCTATTAAAACCTATACGTGACAAAGAGAAATCAAGACTAACAACATAGAGAACATAAATAACACACAAATAAAAATACCAGCTTTTAGTCGCGAAAGCTCTGCTCCAACTCTTCCGTTGCAGTCACATTCTGCTGGTGAAGAGCGTTATCATTTTGCCATGCCAAAAGCTCATTCATGTCGCTGATGCAAAAGATGTTATCGCTCCCAACCTCTCTCACATGAACAAGAGAGCGTCGTATGAACACAGCCGTTAGCAGCTTCTGCTTCTTGAGCTTAATTGCTACTTTGAATATCTCGTAATGAGCTTTCGTTAATTGCTCATTTACGTAAAAAGGCACATGTGTGTCGAAGCCGATCAGCTGTAAGCTCAGTTGTTGTTTGTGCTCGCGTTGATATGCCCCAATTTGCCTCAAAATTGTAATTTTTTTCACGAACATTATCTAATTTTATGATAATTACCGGATCAACGGTGCTGCCAGCCGATCCTCGTGGCTTGACGCGGTAAATATCTTTTATTTTTGGTGGCGGTGTTGAGTTCAGTGAGAAACAAAGTGCGTTATATATTGTTCTCAAATTTTCGCTCTCAGAAAAGGGCACACCGTGCATTCGCAAATCAGCTGCTATGCTTTCGGTAGATTGAGCAGCAAGCTTTGCTTCTACCTTGGCCATTAGCTTCGATTCTATTTCAACTGCAGTTCCAGCCTCCTCTTTAAGTTGAAGTTTTGCCTGCAAATCGTCCAACTTGGCTTAAAGCGATGGAATTGCTCCTAGCTGTACTTCCAGTTGCTGCACCCGAAGACTCAGCTGTTCTACGTCTCCAGCCATTTCTCCAATGCGGTCGTTCAGCTGGCAAAGAATGCGCTCCTCAGCAGAACGGATGCTAGAAGAGATGAGCTCCGCTTGCTCAGCAAAACGTTGATTAATCAGCTCCAGTAATTGCGGAGATGGTGCATCGGAGACTCGTCCCCCCTTAATTTCAATCGCAGTATTCTCCCGCTGGCGCTTACTTGGAGGTGCCATATTTATATTGGTGTTGATGTTATTGAGTGAAAAGTTTGAGTGTAATTTTTCTATACTTTCGGTTTGACGTTTGTTGAGTGTTTCTGTGTCTTGTGTTGTTTTCACTTTGTGTGTTTGTGTGTAATCAAACAAACAAACAGAAAATTATAAATGCACAAATTGTCGGTTGAATCGTATTAATTAAATAATTTAAACGTTGTAAATAGTGTTCACAGTCTTTATTTTCTTTGACACTGTTTTGTTTGATTTTAAACAGTTTAAATCAATGATAAATCAATTATTTGTGGAGCACCGAAAACTGCACTTCTTTTCAGCTAGAGTTGTCGACTCTTTCCCCGTCGTCGCAAATTATGGGCAACTTACCCGCTGATCGATTAAGCGGTCACAGACAATTCGAAATAAGCGGTGTTGACTATTTTGGTCCTGTAAGAGTATCCTTAGGAATTCGTGGAAAGCAACCACTGAAAATGTACATAGCAGTCTTTGTCTGCTTTGCCTCTAAAGCCATACATCTTGAACTTGCTAAAGACCTTACATCTGATACTTTTTTGCTATGCTTAACCAGGTTTATGGGACGTCGTGGCCGCTCACCAAACTGTACTGCGACAATGCCACCAATTTTGTGGGTGCTGCTCGTATCCTGCAGAATGTGGCGAACTCTATGGATGTCCAGGACGAATGCCTCAGGGAATATGCTGCGGCTCACAGGTTCGAGTTTGTGTTCATCCCTCCGAGAGCACCTCACTTCGGCGGCCTGTGGGAGGCCGCAGTCAAGCAGTCAGCCAAACACCTGATTACCCGATTGCCCCCAACAGTTTCACGCACGGTGGGGGCATTAGTGACACAAATCTCAATGGGATTGTGATCGCTAACACCATGCCCACCCAATACATTCCAGCTAAAATCAAACACTTTCATCGCTGCCTCATTCACAAAAGTAACATCAATAACATCAATAACTTTTCCCCATCGGACCATCAAACGTGTACCACTCACTGGGCATATTCACGACACGAACAACCTGGGACACGGTCCACATGGCTAGCATGTCACCACGCGTATGATTCTGATACCCAGACGCCTGTCTGGATACCTTACTGAACCATAGGGATGACGATGCATTCGCATCTAAACCAAGGATGATTGGTACGCTACTTGCCAGTAGTAGCACCTCATCCAAATAAGCTATATACGGCTCGAGGGGTTCCCCGAACTTAGTCACACATTACCGCGTACGATCTCTGACAGTTATACTGAAGAAGCTTTACAATCATACTAATGTCTTGCATTCGCCCGAGCAACTATTGCACTGTACACCGGACAGGCCGGAGACATCATTAGATGTCCCGATAGCTTGCCCTTGAAAGCGCAATTTCGGCAACTCAGCGCATTGCTGCACTGGGCCACGCGATGCCCCGAAAACAGCCAACCACGGGGTCAAAGTTTCGCACTCGGAACGAAAACCACTTGACGTAGCAGCGTCCGACCTCCAAAAGAGATTGCATGGCCAGGCCAGCACCCTCCAGGACGACGTTTACTACACCGTCAGCGCTCGTAGGACACGGTCGACTCACCATACGGACAGTCTTCCAGAACTCCTCGAGTGACATTTTCTCTCTCAAATTCATCTCATGCTTTTCTTTAAATTTTTTTTTATTTTAAGCTTTTGTCTCAGATTTTGTGACACGTTTAATTATTATTTAATTTTACGAAAAGTAATTTCGCCAATAACTCGTCACCGAGGTTGCACCTTTGATCCGTGAGCATCATTTTGAGGGCCGAAAACGATCTTTCAACACTCACTTGTGTTGCAGGAACCGAATGTACCACTTTGGCCAGTTGGCATAAAGTTGGGTATAGAAATCGTTTTTCCTGCCAATACTCCATAATATTGGAGGTCAAGCAAATTGGCTTTGGGCTATAGCCGTCAATTTGTTGTGGTGTTTTATTTTGAGCGAAAAAAATAAAAATCATTTGTAAATATATAAAAAATTATATATTTAATTTTTTTTAAAAAAATTAAAAAAAAAAAATTATGCTGGGAGGTAGCTTTAGGTTCCATTTATAAGAATAAAAAATAATATTGGCAAAATATTTAACCCAGAAGCCGTAAATTACTGTTGAGTTTTATTTTGAGCGAAAAAAATAAAAATCATTTGAAATATATAATAAATAAATTATTTAATTTTTTTTAAAAAAATTTTAGAAAAAAAAATTATGCTGGGAGGTAGCTTTATATTCCATTTATAAGAATAAAAAATAATATTGGCAAAATATTTAACCCAGAGGCCGTAAGTTTCTGTTGAGTTTTATTTTGAGCGAAAAAAATAAAAATCATAAATAATCATTATTCTTGAGTTTTATTTTTTTTGATCAAAAATAATAATTACGGTCTAAGTTATAAAAAATTACTCAAAAATAATTATTATCAGTGAAGAAAAAAGTAAAAATCATAAATAATCATTATTTTTGAGTTTTATTTTTTTTTTATCAAAAATAATGATTACGGTTTAAGTTTTATAAAATTACTCAAAAATAGTTATTATCATTGAATAAAAACGTAAAAATCATAAATTTAAAAATCATGACGGAAACGCAGAGATTAAGAAAAAATAAAGATTTTGGTGTAAACCATTTTTTTCTAGGTCCACTAGAAGTGTGTGATTTTTTTAGTTAAAAAAATAAAAATAATCATTATTTGCGGTCCCTGGTATAAAGACAAAATTAAGGTGTAAGACAAGTTAGAGTTGGCCAGAAATAGACCTAAGGTGACAGAGAATAGTAAGCTTAATAGAGAACAGAGTGTGTTCCAAAGAGAACACATGAAAAAGAGAGTTATAAGAGCTGCATAAAACACGAAAAGGATTGTGCAAAGCATAATTAGTGGTGCAAATAGGAAGAGATAATGGAAGAAAGTTTTTATTAGGTTTACAAGGAACAGAGAAGTTGAGACGACTTAAAAGAAAAGAAGAATCTATGTCGCCATTTATTAGAGGAAGGTTTTTTAGTAAAAGTCTACTGGAACATTAACTACGTAGAGCAAAGAGAAGAAATTG